>AP028449.1:6689856-6822937 GCA_036509395.1 Antheraea yamamai | reverse complement strand
ATATTATGGTTTCAATAGTCGACAAAGAGGGGTACTATCATCGGTATTTAAACTTTGACAGTATTTTTATAATCAAAGCTCCTTTAATATTCTATATATTCTTTATATACTTATGTTTTGAATATATAGGGCGATAGAACCAAGGTTTGAGCCACTGCCGAAAGCGGTCGCGGCGAGTGTGCGGGAGCGAAATTCACATCAGACCACGGTGGCGTGATCTGTAGTTACGCGAGCGTGGGCGAGCACACGCTTTGTGAATCTGTATACCCGCCCCAGCTTCGTACGAGTGTACTAACGAAGAATATGAGATCAAACTTTCCTGTTTACAGTACGATCACTTACAAACAAAATGGCAATTAAACAACTGAATGTCAGTCTGTCAATTCTGTTAATACTTTAGAAGATCTAGCTACTGTATTCTGTCTCACTAAATCACCACTCTTTTAAAAAAATAGGGATCCCTACTAAAATTTCAATAATGTACTCCAAGGTATGAAAAATGTTGCCATAAAATGACTTTCATCACGTGCGCTTTGGAAACTATGAATGATAGAATAAAAATATGTTCTACAATATTAAAGAACATATTAATATCTATAAAAAAACCTCCCAGTACCATATGTCCAGCTATTGTGATTATGTCACTATAACTACATTTTTGAAAGAAATCTTAACAAAAACCAGACCATGCCTAAAAGACCGTGTTATTTATGTCTTTATATTAATCCTTATCCAAATAAATTATTTTTAATTTAAGACTGTTTCAGTATTTGTAGATAACTTTTTAAATTATTAAAATAGGCCATTGCATTCGAAAGATATTACGAGTTTAAAATTGTCAATCTAAACAAAATATGCCGCTCGCATCATTGCCGGGGTGTGCTGTGTGCGTGCGGGCTATGCGGCGAAAAAGGAGTCACGGGAGAGGGGCGCGGACATCTATAGCGTAGGTAACCGCGCGGCTTATTCGCGCAATAGAATTTTAGTTCATAGTAATAGATCGGCATTCAGTTACATTCCACAAATTGATTATGTTCATCAAAACAACATCCAAATTGGGGCAATCAATAACATTTGTACTAAATGTTATGCTAAAAAATGGAGTGATGAAGCAAATGGTATGCGCTGCGCATTTGGAAAAGTACTTCTTCCTAATATTGAAGAACCACCAAAGCCAATAAAAAGCCTTTTTGGCAAATAATCACAGATAACCCGCTCATTTTTTAAAAAATGACGTGTTTATTATGGCGGGTTTCACCAGTGTTTAGCTTAACTGTGACTTAATTTGGCAGATACAGTAAAGAGTAGTTCCCGCTAAGCTATCACGCACCAAAACAGATGAATTCACCGGGTAGTTTTTTTTATCTTATCATTTTGTTAGGTTAGCACAATCATCTACCCTTGAACGGAAGGCATTTCTTTCTGTAAGATTTTAGATTCTGGGTTGGATTGTGGGTACAGGATTTTCAAGACTATGATCAGTTTTAGCCAATCCACATTTTACCCAAATGTTTAAAACAATTGTTCACCCGTGCGAAGCCGGGACGGGCCGCTAGTCTAAAATAAAAGTAACATAAGTTACCACTTATAACATTAGTTACCTGCTAGTGAAAGTCCATTAGTCCAACCGTTCTGGCGATTAGCTGAAACAAACAGACAGGCAGACAAAAAAAATTTAAATTTACCTTTTGTGCGTATACAGTTATATCATACTAGCCGTGCGCTCGATTTCGTACACGTGGAACGTTATGTACAAAACAGTAAATAATTAAGTCATTTGAATCTATTAAGTCCATTTAGTTGTCTACTTTTCTCTCGTACTTAAGTCACGTCGTCATTAAAATTACAATAACTTTCGATAGAGTGAACCGATTTTAATGAAACTAAGACTAAATGTTACTCGAAAATACGCTTTATGATTTTCTTGAAAGGTCTTATCATGAACACAGCACTTTAGCAGTGGCGCGTGTTCATACAAACGGACAGACAGAAAGACATTTCTAAAAATGATTGATAAATATTTTATTACTTATTCCTAGATACCTGCAACATTTTCTCTTATAAAAATCTAAAAATTAAGACACATTAGATTTACATTCTTATTATATGTATAGACTAGCGGCCCCCCCCCCCCTCCCCCCCCCCCCCCTTCCCCCCCCCCAACCCCCCTTGTGGGTGGAATTTCGTAACATCCGTTCTTAGCTGACCTCTACTCCAAAGGAATATTCCTACCAGATTTCAAGTCGCTACGCCTTATGTTCCAAAACGAGAGCAAATATTGGGAATCTCTTATATATATGTATATAGATAGATAGATAGATAAGAAGAAGATATATCCGATTAGTATGAAGGTAGTCTGATATTACAAACATACATCTCAATTTTATTTACTTGTATAAATAGTATCTCCTACCCGTGGATATTTAACAATACTTTTATATTAAAATTCTAACTTGATGTAAAATTTCAACCGCTTACATTATCCAAAACCAGACAGTCAGCGACATCGTTTATTTTCAAAACGACCGATACTATTGGAACTTTGTCGAAATAAATAATTTTTTAAACTCTAGTATTTTAACGTCGAAATTAATACCTCATTTTAATGCGACAAAGTTGTAACCGTTGTCCGGTGACGATCTCAAAATCCGGTAGCTGAAAGTAATTTGTGAAATTACTTTCTTAGAATTCGAAGCAATTATGGTGCGTGTATGTAGCGTCGACAGTCCAGGCGATTTTCGACAAACTGGACCAGGGATTTGTTCGTTTTTGTCTCTCTTTATATCTTTAAATGGCTAAATAATTAATGATGTACTTATTTATAAGAAAGCCGCAAAGCGAAGACAGCTGCTGAGTGGTAAAGTTTTTCAATTGATAACACATTTTTGTATTCGGGCCTGTTCACGTATTATGTAGGCACGACAGGAAGGTAAAAACCCCCCCGTCTTTGGTTTGCTTATTTTTGATGACATAAGTAAGGTATGGGGCTATCTGGATTAGTAGGTCTTATATGTGAGGCTCGCCATCTTATCCGATGAGCTACCATCGCTCTAGTAGAGAATCATTGTAAGTTAATTCCTCTATCTATCTATACATATAATAAGAATGTAAATCTAACGTGTCTGTAGTTTTTAGATTTTTGTGAAACAAAATTGTTGCAGGTGCCATAAGTAATAAAATACATTGCAATCATTTTTAGAAATGTTTGTCAGTTTCTTTGAACACGCATTACTGCTAAGGAACTACGATAATAAAGCATATCTTCGCGTAACATTTAGTCTTAGTTTCATTAAAATCGGTTCAGTCTATCAAAAGTTATTGTAATTTTAATGACAACGTGACTTAAGTAAGAGAGAAAAGTAGCCAATACGTTTTGTACATTAGGTTCCACGCGGCTGGAGTCGCGAGCACAGTTATAGACTATAAATTCCTCGTTTCTAGACATGTTAACGGCCCATGGATCAATAAGTAAACTAGATTAGATTAAAAAATCATTATATATAAATTTCTTCTGTACGTGTGTATGTCACTGAACTCCTCCAAAACGGCTGGACAGATTTTGATGAAATTTTGTGTGTGTGTTCCAGTGGATCCGAGAGTGGTTTAGATTCACAATTAGACCCAGTAGGTGGCGCTGCGGTTGAATTTTAGTTTTTTTTTATTATCAAGGCAGGACAATGTCCGCCCGGTCTGCTAGTATTTATATAAATTTATACGTAAGCATTGGATGAAGAGCATTGCTTACTTTTGCTGACCAAGGGGCGGTCAGTAATTACAAAAATTCTGCTTACTTAGTACTTAACCTGCCCCTTGTTGCTATAAGTATTTTGATTTTTCAATTTCATCGTATTTTTGATGTTATTAAAGTGAAACTTTTATTACATCGTCTCAAACTTTTTCGTCTGTGTATTGCATGTCGCGTGATGGTCGGCCGCGGAGTAGGGATAAAGTGAAAGGCGCTCGTCAGAGCAGCCAGGGCCAATATGGCGGCGCCTATAGTTCGCAGCAGCTGACCGTATAGTGTATAGACTATTATTAGTTAAATGTCTATAGTGTGAAAAAAGTTTCACTTTTACCGTGGTTTCATAAAACCACACAATCCTTTTTTTTTGATAATAATCTCATTAGTAATTGCATTAATCGAACATTCGCAGTCGTCTGAGTATAATTACCTGAAAATTAAAATATCCAAGATAAAGTTACACGCTTTTACGAGAAATACAATTTAATCGTAAAACGAAGGCTTTAATTGCATTATGATAACGATCTTTATCGGGTAAAATAAAATATTAATGAATAAAAAAACACCGTCCACTTCGCTACTGAGAATCGAACCCGACTAATTAGCGAATGGAGAATGCACAGTTAAACCGCGACACTTATAGGGTACCGTCAGCATATCTGTGTTATAACTTAGGTAATTCAGAAATTAAAATTTTTTGGTTTCCTTTTGTTATGAATTCTTTTTGGATGAAAAAACGGTTAATGAAAACGTTTTTTACGAACGCAGCATTAACGATAAGAGATATATGATTGAGTTCTAAAGAAAAATTGTAGAGCTTGATAATGCCTACAAAAAAGTCATTGACGGCATATGTCTAACTTTTATATTTGTCACAAAAAGTAGTTTTTTATAAATGTTTACCGCCCACCGAAGTGGTTCAGCTAGTATGGTAATATATATTTTTTTATAAAACGCAGTCGCTTTTCGCGTATATCGGTTTGTTCTGCTAACCTACTTAAAGGATTCTACTACAGATTTCACTATCCAGTTACAACAATATTCAATTTTCAGTACGTTTGGTAATATTTCCATAAAATTAAAATACCGAATTTATTGCCTCTAATTTGTTTCTATTTTGTATAGTCTATTTTTTTGTATTTAATCAGTTGCTTTTTTTAACGAATTATAAAAAAATATATTGTACAAATAAATCTGTTTTCATATTACATTTCCCCTTTTTATTGCATTTTTCTAAATATGTCCATAAATGTATATTATAACAATGAAAATCCTATCCGAATTGGTTCAATAGTTTCAAAGATAGACAAATAGAGACAATTTTTTTTTATCAAGTGAAAATTTCTTTAGCCGCGTTCAGCAGTTTTTGATAGCAGAAAAGTCTATGAGTTCGCATCACCGATGACCTCGACATCCTAGTGAAGTTTTAGTAGGTGGTAGAGCCACGCTGAAGCTATTACTGGTTTCAGTATGAATGGGTCGGCTCGCCCGGGGTAGTACCACCCTGTCATAGAAAGCTGACGTGAAGTAACAATGCTTGCATTGTTGCGTTTCGTTCGGTAAGTGAGAGCGCTGGAGAACGCCCACCTCCCCTAGCCCCTTCCCTCACCTCTCCCCTACCCCTTCCCCAAAAACAGGCTGGCAACGTACTTGCGACTCCCCTGATGTTGCGGGTGTCTATGGGCGCTGGTGATCATTTAACATCAGGTGACCCACCTGCTCGTTTGCCGCCTATGATATAAAATAAAAGAGAGTCAAAGTTATGCTCTTGACTTATTGCGCTTGCGTCAGACTAGCGACGCTTAGTATAGCAACCTGTGTAACTACTTGTCATATTGATATTTTGAGTTGAGCTTGTGCGGCTTATCACATATTTAATTAATCAATAAAATGTATATAATTATTGCTCGAAGTGCCATTAGATATGAAAACCACACTAATGTTAGTAATTATATATTTTCATATCCACTTAGTAAAAACCTACCATTTCAACGTTACAAACAGACACTTCAATTTTACGTTACGCTAATATATTTATTTCCAATACTTATTTCACTGTCTGTACACCTATGCACGTATGCACGTAATAGGCACGTGAAATTTACCCCACCGTGGGTTATGAGGAAAGCTTGCGAATGCTCGTGTTGTTTGCACTTGCATTTGTCGTGTATAAATACATTAAAAATAATCTACTGAGTATATGGCATTTAGTCATATCATTGTCGAGTCTACTTACATTGCTTGTAGCGAAAGTTAAACCGTTTGTTAATGAGAATCTCGTTTAGGTTCATTCGTAAGTGGTATTTTTCTTTCAGCTCCCTCCACCCTTTCGGAAGGTTATATTAGATTTTCTACGTTCCATTCTATCAATATTACGTCAGGAATTATAGAAGAACAAATAAATTGATTTGGCTTAGTTGATAGCGTGTTCGGACACAGTGTCGATGGACGTAGGTTCGAACCCCTACAATTAAGTTGGAGCTTCAGGTAAAGGAAGGACCTCGTGTTGAAAACAGCAGGGTGGTAGGTTTCAAAGTCCGTTTGGCTAATTACCTACCCGAAGTAGAAAATCTGACGCCTATGTATAGGTGCATGTCGGGGATCGAACCTGCAGACCTTGGATTAATATTTCACCGGTTAAACCACTCGACCATCATACGAAAATATTACAAAACGGTAATGCAAATTTATTTACTGTGTTTTTTTTGTGTCATAGGAGGCAAACGAACATGTTGGTCATCTGATGTTAAGTGATCACCACCGTCCATAGACACTAACGACACTAGGGGAGTCGCGAGTGCGATGCCAGCCTGTGTTTGGAAGGAAGAGGGGGATGGGGGAGAGGAGAGTGGGGCCTCCGGCGCTCTCACTGACCGAACGAAACGCAACAATGCAAGCACTGTTACTTCACGTCGGTGTTTCTGTGGGTCGGATGGTACAAACCCTGGGCGAGCCGACCCATTCATACTGAAACCAGTAATAGCTTCAGCGTGGCTCTACCGCCTACAAACTGGTTACTGGCAGCTATATTAATTGCTAAAATATGTAATAATTTTCAAAATGATTTTCAATAATATAAATAAGAGAGAATAGCCACAATTTTGGTTCATTCTGATAACGAATTTGTTGTCGCAGTCCATGTAAAACGTAGGATATCGATTCTGAAAAGAATCGGTAAGTATAGAAATTAAATAGTGTTCAGAGAGCACGCGTAAGTTTTATTTATTTTATAAACATTTTTTAGTAATTCGAAATGTTGAAAATAGCGCCAATTATTTTTCATTTTAAAAAGCCAACATTACGCAGGTACCAATAAAATATCATCTTTATAGTTTTCATATTTTTTTAATTACATATACATAAATATATAGATTGGCGAAGATAAAACAGTTTAAGTAGCTTTTATCCTCTGTTTGTCAATTATTATCTTCTCTTTATTTCTTTGTTAGTAACTATAAAGGAGTTTTAGTGCTAACGATTAAAAAATAAACGTATGTGTGCACTTATGTACGAACGTAAGATGTTATATTTATTTAATTTAAAAAATACATTAAATGCAATTGATAACGTGTTAATTAAAAAATATAATCAACATTAAAAGGGCTTAAAATTAATTACCTATATATCTGTATACAATAATCAAGTAAGATACCAATAAGAAATAGAATAAACTATTTATCAAATAATAATTTATGATGAGAACAAATAAAAAGAATATATAATGACAGGTAACCTCAAACCTTTAAACTCACTTTAAAAAGTTTATACTATAAGAAAAAACACTTTTATCACGAATACTTACAATAAATGGTAATTCACTACGTATTAGAACGAATTTTAATAAAAATATATGTAATAAAATATAAACTACATGAACTTAGGCGTTTTTGGCAAAACATCCTTAACTTAAAAAGTTAATGATGGAATTGCGATCACTGGACCGAACATTGGTATAGTTCTATTAATCTGTAACTCTAAAATCTTGTGATAAATGTATGGTATAAAGGTGTTACATACTACAAATATGATGTTACAAAACTTTGTCTGTCTTTTTACCCACTTGTATGCTTGGATTTAACTCAAAATTAACTTTAATTCAATAAAACAATGGATCGAAAATTAGTAGCGCTACTTATAGAATATATTTTTGGTTGAAATTAAGCATTTAAAGCTAAATTTAATACAAGAAACAAAACTAACGCCCACAATCGATTGAATCAAGTGAGTTACCAAATGGAATGGTTTATGTCCGCGCAAACCAATTAACTCGCTGCTCACTTTAAATATATCTCGCGATTAATCGATTTCATTCGCGATTTTAATAATCGATACCGATCACTGCTCTCTGAGTTATGTTTATTTGTTTTTTTTTGTATATATTTATAATTGTTGTGTTTTGATTTGCTGAAAGATTATTTATTTAGTTTTTAATAACTGTAGTTTCGAAGTTCATAATGGTATATCTTAATGCTTCTTGTAAAATACTAACTATTAGCTGTTATTAGAACCATATCTTTAAAACCAAAGGAATAATTGAGAACACGAAAATAAAAGATATCATATAATTTAGGTCAAAAATAGGAAACCTTAGAACAAAATATAAATATTGACAGCTCTTATCTTTAAATAAGTCGAGTATTAAGTTACGACAAAGTGTTGTTAATGTTTTAAATACATAAACTTTGTTCTACTGTTTTCTTATACCTAATGCCGAGCGTAGTGCAGCAATTTAGTTATTACCTTTGCAGTAATATAATTTTTAAAGTTATCATAGCCTCATGTTTTAATTTCGCAAGCGAAATGAAGAGATCACTGGACATTGGAGGGGCGTAAAACAATTTTCATGGGATCATAACCGAAGAATTTATAGGGTTGTCAGTATATACATAGATAGTAATATTTTAAAATAAATATTTTTTCAATAGTCACAAAAATATTTTTAAAAATATTTTGTATATAAACGGTACAAAACATTTGATGAAATTGCTTGAAAACTTTTTGACTCTGGTTATGGACCTGAGTGTTTAAATTTATAAATTAACATTATAAAAAAATTAAGTTTTAATAGATACTAACTGCCCGTCCCGGCTAAGCATGGGTGAACTAACAAAGAAAATGGGATCATATATTCCCTTTATCGTACGACTATGTTATTAAATAAAAAAGTAACTAAACAACTGAACGTTGATCTACCTAATGTCTTCCGTCTCACTCACTCACATTTCTATATAGAGATTTTTTCAACTAAAATTTTGCTTTTGTCGGTGTAAATTTTTCAAATATTTTCTTTTGTACAAAATGATTATAAACACAAAAAAAAAGAATTGGCCAAATAGGTACAACTGTTCTGAAGTAATGCGCTTCAATACATATATTAGGCAATTGATTTCTATTTAGATTTCTATATACCTATTTAGATATATAACATTTTTATTCTTTCATCTTCGTTATATTTTTCAATTATATTATTTCTCATTTAATCAAGATTTTGATATTTAAAGTTTGCAAATAATGTTCTTATATCTTATCTTTAGGGGTAACCCTGTAAAAGGCTGCGTAGGCTGTTTGGCTAAGTGCCGTTGCCTGTGGGCTAATTAAAACATCAGCCCGGCCGGCGGCGGCCATGTTGCTCCCGACAGATAATCTTTCATATTTTGTCTTAACTGTCAAATTCCGCCTTTGGCATGTTATAACGACTGTCCAGTTCTGTTAAATTTATTTGGGTAAAACCTCTTCAATCATTTGAACGTGTTATAAATATATAATGTAGAATTGATTATTCATTAATACTATTTTTATTACTATTTTTTTAATTTTATTTATGTACTAGCTGTACCCGCAGTTTTTTTAAATCGTATTAAAGAATTATAAAATTGTGAGACTATATACAATTATAGAAATGCTCTTTAAAGACAATTATAGGTACGACTCGCACGCCACTAAAAGTAACATGTAACGTGTACATTAGATATATAAATACTAACAGCGTGCCAAATGAGGTTTGTCATCAGCAACATATTTGGAACCTTAACCCACCATATAACTGCCTCAGTGCTCACCTACACTGTATAAGGAACTAATGAAACAATAACTTAAAAATATTATTATAAAGATTTACACTTACATTACATTTAATATACATTACCACTATTATAATTAAGATTTTGTGATCATACAAAAAATAAACGCTTGTCTGTTCCGCATGAAATTGTATTATGGAACTCTTTACATAATACGTTTATAATCTAAGATCTTATTAGGAAGATCTCTATACCATTAAAGTTATTAATAATTATAATGTCGAATTGTAAATAATAACCTAATTATTTCTGTTAATAAAAATAAAGAATGAGTTGAAATCTTGCTAAATTTCATGCAGACAAAGTCGCGGGTAACTGCTAGTCTAAAATAGAATAACCTCAATTACTTTTTATAAGGTCCGCTATCTGCCAGTGAAAGTCCCGTGAAGATCGTTCTAACCGTTTTGGAGATAGTACTGCGGGCGAAGCCACGGTTAACAGCTAGTATAAACTAAAATTGCTAGAATTATTTTTTAAAAGGTTAGTTATCTGTCAGTGAAAGTTTCGTGAAGATCGGTCGAACCGTTTTGGAGATAGCACTGCGGGCGAAGCCATAGTTAACAGCTAGTCTAAATTAAAATAGACTATATTACTTACTATAATGTCCACTATCTGCTGGTGGAAGTTTCGTGACAATTGGTCCAACCGTTTTGGAGATAGCATTGCAGACGAAGCCGCGGTTAATAGTAATTTAATTTAGAGTATCCTAAGTAACCCGCTGTAATTCCAGCTATCTGCCAGTGAAATTTTCGTCAAAATCGGTCTAGCCGTTTGGGAGATTAGCCGGAACAAACAGACAGACAGACCGACAAAAATTTTAAAAATTGCATTTTTGTTATCAGTAGCGTGTATACTTTCGTACCCAATCAGTAAAAATATGTTATTTTGATATTACATACAGACACTTCACTTTTATTATATGTATAGAAGGCTAGCTGCATCAGGAGATCCGGTCGCATTTAAAAATAAATTGTATTAAAGAAATGTAAAAATGTGATAGGATGTACAATACTAACTGTGTGCCGATTGAGATTTACTATCAGCAACGTATTTGGAACTTTAACCCACCATATAACTCCTGGGTGCTCGCTTACACTATAAAAGAAACAATGAAAATTTCAAGCTATACATTACCTGACAATAAATCTTAAAAAGCTTGTATGTAGATATAGTATGCTCATATTACCAGTACAGTAAAATTTTTGCGACTACCCAAAGTAATCGCTTGTCTGTTCCGCAAGATATTGTATTATGGAACTATTAAGGTAATATATTTCTGGTCTTAATATAAAAAAGAATAAAAACAATTCAAATAAAAATAAAAAGACCTCTTCTATCTTTAAAATTACTATTAATTATTATGTATGTTAAATTGCAAGCAATAAGCTACAATTATTTTTTTCAATTAAAAATATAGAATGAGTTAAAGTATTCAAATTTTGCATGAATATAAATCAAAATATAAAAACTCTATCCTTTATCTGTAAGCAATTTTTAAAATTTCATAATTAAGATAGTGCTTATTAAACTCGATGTAATCTATACTAATATATAAAGCTGAAGAGTTTGTTTGTTTGTTTGGTTGAACGCTAGGATCTCAGGAACTACCAGTCCGATTTGAAAAAACCCTTCGGTTTTAGATAACTCATTTATCGAGGAAGGCTTTAGGCTATATATCATCATGCAAAGATCAATAGGAGCGGAGCACCAATGAAGAATGTTTCAAAATCGGGCACTTTTTTCCTTTTGAGAGTTATCGTTAGCGTTAATATTATACGTTGCCATGGTAACGTGGTAAGTTTCTGTCGTAAACGTTTTCAAAGTTTATTTTGTTTTCCTATTCAAAATTTGTTATCTATTACGTATTATAAAAATAAAGTTTGTGTATGTACAATTAAAATAACTACTTTTTGATGAATGTATATGGCTACAAACGACCAAAAAATTTTTTTTAATATTTTGTCTATATTTTTATATTATTATATTTTGTCTGTTTGTTTGTTTGTTCCGGGTAATCTCCAAAACGGCTGGACCTATTTTAACGGGAATTTTACTGGTAGATAGCCGAAATTATAGCGGTTGACATATTGTACTTTATTTGTCCGCGGCTTCGTCCGCATTGCTATTTCCAAAATCGTTGGACTGATTTTCACGGGGTGTTCACTGGTAGATAGCAGACCTCATAAAAAGTAATTTAGGTTTTTTTTATTCGCCTTCGGCCGCAGTGCAATATCCGTAATGCTTGAACTGATTTTCACGGGGCTTTCACTGGCAGATAACTCACTTTATAAGAAGTAACTTAGACTATTTTATTTTTTTACTCAAGACTTGGTCTGCAATATTCTACTATCTCCTAATCGGTTGGACCGACTTTCACGGGACTTTTACGGGCAGATAACTAGCGAGCTCGGAAGACGTTGTCCCGCCCCGATAATAAAAAGAAAACCTTGAAAAATTATACTTAAACTTTCCTCATGAATCATTCTATCTACTGGTGAAAACGGCATGAAAATCCGATCTGTAGTTTTTGACTTTATCGCGAACAGACAAACAAACAGACCAGAGGACTTTGTTTTACACTATGAAGTGATGAACTGTTACCTGTGTATTCGTTCGTGTGAATTTAATAAAAATAGTTTGTTTACTGTAAACAAGCGCGTGAGACGTGCGCTGTACTGGAGTCCAAGAATAAATGTATGTAATTTGAATTATATTATCATTTTGGTCAATTTCGCGGCCATTTTGTTTTATTTACCGCGTTTGCATCTACATAACTCAGTGATTATAGCAACGTATAAGAATAATACAATTATATCGTCAATATGGGCATGTTTTGTCTATATAATAAACAATTTAACACATATTGTTCGATAATGTATAGTTTAAAGTTTTCGTTACTTTCTTATATAGTGTTAATGAGCACTGAGGGTGATACATAGTAGGTTAAAGTTCCAGGTATGTTGCTGATGATAAATCCCATCCCATTCGATATACTATTCGTATTCACATATCTAATGTACACGTTACATGTTACAGTAGATGGCGTAATGTAAGATTGTAAGTAGGTGTGTACATTACAGAAATGCTTTTTCAAAAACATTTGTAGCTATGACACCATAGTTATTTAATACATTTAAAAAAACGCGTGCGGAGCCGCGGGGAACAGCTAGTATTCTTATACATTGTTATGGTTACTAGGTTCTGTTGACGCGAGTAATCGCGGTAAATAAAATAAAGTGACAGCCAAATTGACCAAAAAGAGGACGTCATCTATGAATTTCGTCATACCTTTATAACTACCAACCCTAACGTCAGCCGCGAGATATACATAGCAATATTTAATTTACTATTGTGTTATTATCATAGAATATCCTCCGGGCCCGCTAGTCATTACATAGTATAAAACAAAGTCCCCTACCGCGTCTGTCTGTCTGTCTGTTTGCGATAAACTCAAAAACTACCGAACGGATTGTCATGCTGTTTTCACCGGTGGATAGAGTGATTAATGAGGAACGTTATAGTATATAATTTGTTGTTGTATATAATTATATGTATAGTATAGTATATGTATAGTATAGTATATGTGTAGTATATAATTTCTGTTTTTTCATAATCCGGGCGGGACAACGTTTGTCGGGCCCGCTAGTTATAATATATAATAATAAAAAAAAATTGCAACTTTCTACTAGTTGTCAGATAGTAAACATGGTTGGTGACGACTGGAGCCTAGTACACACGATTCAGTGCGTCACCGACTCGAGCGCGCTTGATGTCAAGTGTAGCCGAGTAAACCCAATTTAGCGTCACCGACATGTTTTTGGCATACGTACTGTTGCCTTAGGAAGGTCTAAGTGGCGAATGCGATAAGAACAAGTTTTTTTTAATTATAGCGCCACAAAGTGACATTGACTTTATGGTATGCACAATCCATCGTCGGCCGTCGCTGTCGTGCCGGCCTGCAAGTCGACAAAGCAAAAAAGAGTAAATGTGACCGGTCCCTCATGTGTATTGTGGCCGCAATCCAGTCGTATACAGAACCCAAACACGGCAGGGATTACTGGATATACACTGCTGATCCCAGAAGCCTACACAATTAAGCGTGTTACTATGGCAGATTTGCTTCTGATTGATTATGTCCGCGATCCAATGGCCACTTACCATGTTCCATATTTGAATGACAATAGTGAAAGTAATTAACAGGTCTGTATAGATCTTAGATAAAATCAACTGCCTATAAAAATACATTCAATTGACAAATTAATCGATCGAAAACCAAGAGGCGTGCGCGGATTAGTTATAAGTGACGTCAAGTCATTATGCAGCCGCGCCCACTCAACTGAATTTAAATTAACTTACTCCAAACACCTACTAAGAGTTCTCGATAGTAATTCGTACGCGATTTTGGGATGTGTAGGAAAAGCCAGTTGATTTAAATTCGACAAACAAAACTGTATGCATCTATATTATATATCTATACTAATATAAAGCTGGAAGGTTTGTTTGTTTGGTTGAACGCGTTAATCTCTAATGGTCCGATTCGAAAAATTCTTTCAGAGTTAAATAGCTCATTTATCGAGGAAGGCTATAGGCTATATATCTTCACGCTAAGACTAATAGGATCGGAGCACCAATGAAGAATGTTTCATAATCGTTTTTTTCCTTTTCAGAACTTCCGCTGCGTGTTATGCAAATGCATTAGCTCAAAATAATTACTCTACGCGGACGAAGTCACGGGCAGAAGATAGTTTCAGATAAAAATCTGCTAGCGTGATACACCTAGTAAATATGAAACGTTAGATGAATCACATTAAGAAATATGTGGTGATAAGTTTTCAAAGCATTGTATAAAACAGAATTGTACGGTTGTACTATTTAATCTATATACAATTAAATAAAATTAAGGCGTCTGTGTGTAATATCAAAGTAAGAAATTTTTACTAAATAGGTATGAAAGTATATGCAGTATTATACCAAAAATGTAGTTTTTTAAATTTGTATCTCGCTATTTGCCTTTTATTTGTTTTTTTTTTTTTTTTTTTTTTTTTTTTTTTTTTTTTTTTTTTTTTTTTTTTTTTTTTTTTTTTTATTCTTAAACACCCCCTTTTTTTCCTCCTCATTCAAAAAAACCCCCCAATTTAAATAAATTAAAGGTTTGAACTATAACACAATCACCAATTACCCTTTCGACGTCAAAACGCGTCAAAACAATATTGGTCCATTTGCGTCAAATTGGCAAGGTAAAAAAGCTTGACAAATGGGTGCCCCACGAACTCAATGATCGCCAGCGCGAAGTACGCGTCGAGACGTGCCTTGCACTGCTCAACAGACACACAAATGAAGGAATTTTGAACCGCATTGTTACCTGCGATGGAAAATGGATTCTGTTTGATAACCGCAAGCGCTCAGCAAGTCGGTTGGATCCTGATTCAGCACCTAAACAATGCCCTAAACGAAAACTTACCCCTAGAAAAGTGATGGTCACTGTTTGGTGGTCTAGCGCCGGTATGATTCATCACAGCTTCTTACTAAACGGGGTGAGCATTTCTGCAGATATGTACTGTGAAGAACTGAACACAATGATGGAGAAGCTGGCACATCTCCAATCAGCATTGGTCAATCGCTCATCTCCGCTGCTCCTGCACGACAACGCGCGACCTCACACTGCACAGCAGACGGTCTCCAAGTTGCAAGAACTGGGGTTGGAAGTTCTCTGTCATCCGCCCTACTCACCAGACCTTGCGCCTACTACTACTTTTTCCAGAATTTGGATAATTCCTTGGCGGGAAAAAAATTCAATACCCGAGAGGCAGTACAAAATGCCTTTGAAGAATTTGTTGCCTCCCGTCCAGCTGATTTCTTTAAGAAGGGCATCAATAAACTGCCACTGCGTTGGCAAAGATGCATTGATTGCATGGGTGATTACTTCGATTAATACAAATAAAAAATACATGAAAAAAATTCGTTTCATTTTTTTCATACAAAACGGCAATTTCATAGGTAAAGACCTAATATTATGTTTACATTTTTTATTATCAGAGCGGGACTACGTCCGCCGCGCTGTTAGTAGAATATAAAGTCGAAAATGACATGTATACTACAGATTATGAATAACAAATAATGTGTGAAATAAATTATTATTAAAAACATTTGAAAACAAAGACTAGTTGCGTTTCGAGTTGAAGTGATATTATGACGACTGATCCTAGTTGGGGTGAAGGAAAATGAACGAATGGAATGAACATCTTTTATACCACAGATGGTTTAAATTTTAATAACTTAAATAGAAACATGAAACAGTGATCATTTTGAATAATTGATTAAATTAAAATTATAGGTTCGCTTATTATTTACAAATTTTAATTAATATAAAATTAATTTAAAAACAGATGGACGACACTATATGGGTGACATTAACAACTTCGATACCACAGATAAAAAATTTCTAATATATTGATGGAAAAGAAGAGTGATAATGAATTGTTGTGACTAATTATTAGAATTAAAATGGTAGTAACAACGCATATCGTTTCCGATTTAAAAAAAAACATTATTTTTATCGAAAACCATACTAACCATTATTCCCTTTTCATGTGTCAATATTAAAAAAAAATGGTTGGGAATTTATTTCTTGACAAGACTAGCTGAATAATAAATTTGATTTAACTAGAGTATGGATAAATTTATTATATCTATGACCGAATAATAAAAAATGTTTTATATCATAGGAGGCAAACGCACAGGCGGGTCACCTGATGTTAAGTGATCACCACCGTCCAGCGTTGCCAGCCTATGTTTGGGGGACGGGGAGTGGGGAATGGGCGAGGGGCAGGGGCGGTGGGCTTCCGGCGCTCTCACTGACCGAAAGTTACGCAACAATGTAAGCACTGTTACTTCACGTCGGTTTACTGTGAGAGGGTGGTACTATCCCGGGCGAGTCGACACATTCATGCTATTCATTCATTGTATTCATAATCTTGTGTTATTTGACTCTATATTTTGTAGTATTGGTGGTGTTTTCATAACATAGTTTGGTTATTGTACACAAGTGGATCGCAAAATAAATACCCCGGAGCATGAATTTTGACTTGCCACAAAAACTCAATGGCAAAGTTCTAACAAAAGGGTCGCTATCTTGTTACAACATTGAAATGATCGCTTGAAACTTGTAATATCAATACCTACTTGACAATGGCAGTAATAATCTACTAGAAGATTGGTTGCCCAAATAATAATAATAAACAGTTAGATTTTATTGTTTCTAAATATCTCATCAGTTACTCCATCGGATCGCGAGAAAAATACCTACATAAAAGCGTATAATTCATTCGTGTACATTAAGGAACTCAACCACTGTTCATAAAAATCTCTTAGAATACACGAAACCATATACGGTATGGTATCGTCTTCCGTTGATTTTTGAAATTGAAACGGTTGTAGATTGGAATCTTTCTAACAAATCTGATGGTCAGTCGGGAGGTACGCTTCAGAAATATGCTGAGAATCTAAATTAGGGAAGGGCTGCTCTGGTATTCTTTGTCAGATAATTAAAATAATTTTGTGTACAGTTCTAAGTTTTTGTAATTAATTATACAAGATATAGTGGAAGTTATTCCCGGAGAATTTCTTTTTTATCACGATCTATGTATGGCAGAGACGAAACAGCTAAGTACATCTTCTTGTTCTGTTTGTCAACCGGTTTTTCTCGCAGATTGTTTTTTTGTCGATTAGGTAATAATGTTTCAAGTCGCTTGTGATAATTTCAATGTTGATAACAAGATGGTGGCCTCTCTTGTTATAACTTTCCAGGGAGTTTTTGTGGCATCTCGGAATTCATGCTCCGTGGTATTATTTTCCGTCCATTTCGCTTGTGCGCAATAAGCAATCTATATTACATAAAATGCCAACAATATTACAAAATAAGGAATCAAATAACACGATATTATGAATAAAATATAAAAGCCATTACAAGACTGACTAAGATCCCGCCAAAAACTCCGATTTTCGTTTTTTTTTACTAGATATTGACGAGCTTCAGTGTTATCATTAAAAAATACCGTATAGGTGTAATTATGTACGCATGTAAGAAGTTATAATTCTGTAGCTTAAAAAGACCTACACTTTGTTTGATAGTTACTCTATCTTTAAGGATTGTAGCGTGCTGTTAAATAGGCTAAAGTCGATTTAAATAAAGGAAACATAAAATGTATTTGTTTAACTGTAGTCACGGTTTTAGATATTAACGCGTTAGAATAAATGAAAAGAGTCAAAAAGCAATCTCTTGACCTTTGTAATACTAATGTTCTTTTATGTGAGATACAATTTCCATTACATTATTATAGGAGTTAATTTAGAATATAGTAGTTTGTCTTAAAATAACAACATTGCTTGAAACATATCTTCAGACCTAAACGTCCTTTTTTCTTAAATTCAGATCCCAACCCTTTCTTCTACAAAGGCTTTCACTTAAAATCTTGGTTAGTTTCTGACGTCATTTTTTTCACATCATCAGCAACAATTGTAATAAAAACTATATAGATATTTTTAACTTTTAATTTATTAACCAGGCAAAAGTAATTATTTCATACATCCTACTTGTGTGGTTGTGATATGATCATCTTTTATTCTATATTTACTGTTATCCGCGTCTTCGCCTGCTCTGTGTTTTGTCTTAACAATGTATTTTAAGTACGGAGGGAAAAAAAAAATAAAAGCACAAATATAGGTACTTTCATTATAATATCTTAATATATATATTTCTTGTGTGCGTGTGTATGCCTCCTAACCTGGCCTTTTATATTTTTTTTTTCTCAATTTTATTCACAAATATAGGTACGTTGTATTATAATATTTTTTTTGTTTTCAAGGCAGGACAACGTCCGCCCGGTCCGCTAGTTTCTTTGTAAAAACTTCATCTCTTCTGAGCATGCACGCCAAACCGCTTGACCCACGTCTCCACGGCAAGAAAATACACACCCCTGTATATTATCTTTATAATAAATGAAGTTATCCTGATTTTTTTTTTATACAGACTGAGTGTCTAAGAAGTAAATCTAAAAGAAATGATTGTAATCTATGCAATAGTTTTTGCGTGATGCATGATTTATATAGATAAATATTTTATTTACCGAATAGATTCCATTTAAAATAAGTATCCTTGAAGCTATACAAGACAAGTTTAATAAGACGCCATTAATGGTGTCAAAAGAAATGGTCAGAGTGTATGAAGAGGATACAGAGTGACTTATTTATCAATTCATACAATGAAAGATGACAATATTACAAAGAACTCTACCGTCCCGCAAAACTTTATTTATTACTTCACACGTATGGGCGGTTCCGAGGACCATCTTACATTGGTAATAAGTCAGTCGGCACTCGTAACTAGGTTTAAACGGACCAATTACTATAAATTACCGGTCACGTAAGGTATAATACGACCATTTTGGTAAATAAATAAGCGAATGAGTAATTAAACGGGACGGCTGTGCGACGTTGGTACATCGCTGAATACAAATCTGTGTATTAAACGCATTTACATTGTCCGGTGTGGAATAACTGGTTTTAGGGTTCAGTACAGAAGAGGTAGAAACCGTTAATTCAAATATATATTGGTTTTTATGTGTAGATTCACAAAAGATGTAGATATACTAAAGCCGGAACTTACAGTGAAAAAACAACGCATTGAAAACATTACTAGATTGTACGGTTTTTTCAGTTGAAAACATGTTGCCACGCAGTGTGTAGTCCAGCGGTTGCGTTTGGGAGCCAGCGTTTCTTAGGTTATATCATCATTTAACGGTAAAAAAAACAACAAATTAAAAAAAAAGTGTGTGTATACTTATGTACACGTGTTAGAAGTTATACTTCTTTGGCGTAACAAGATGAAAATCTTTTCAAAATTTTTATCTTTCACCTTATTCTACGTTTGTAGAAAAAACGACACTGACGATAGAAAAAAGGTATTTAATACATTGAAAGTTTTAATATAAAGAAATACAAACAACAAATACAAAGAAACAAAATGTTGACTATAGCTAACTTCAGGGTGTCGGTTTTTCGTGACGGTGTGCGCGCGCATCGTAAAAATTTACTCTCATCATTTTTCCCTAACACGTCAAAAGAAGTATTATAACTTCAAAAATATAGTAATTGGAATTTTGTTTTGACATTCTAAATTAATTTCGTTGCTGTATGTTTGTTAAGTGTACCGATAATTGAAATAATAATGAAATGGTAAAACAAAGCAAAGATATTTATCAGTTCAATATATACTTATAGAAAATACACATTTAAGAGGAACACATGAAAGATTTCTTAAATAACACATATCATGTGTCCGAGAAAAGGAAGTTGTTTTTTTTATATCATAAGTGGCAAACGAACTGGCGTGTCACCTGATGTTAAGTGATCACCGCTGTTCATAGACATTAGCAATACCAGGGGATTCGCAAGTGCGTTGCAAACCTGTTTGAAGGGGAAGAGTGAATGGAGGAGAGGAAGGAGGAGGGGAGATGGGCCTCCGGTGCTCTCACTGACCGAACGAAACGCAACAATGCAATACCCGTTACTTCCCGTCAGTTTTCTGTGAGAGGGTGGACCCCGGACGAGGTGACCCATTTATGCTGAAACCAGTAATAGTTTCAGCGCGGCTCTACCACCTACAAAAGTTGTATTGACTATTATCGTTGTACAGAAGTTGTATTATTTGACACTAGCTTTTGCCCGTTGCCTCACTCGCGTACTGTTTTTTTTTTGACGAAAGGACATCCTATGGACCTTCTTTGTACTCTTGACAACGTGTGGGCAAAAATTAACTTCGTGTGAGAAGTTCAGGCGTGAAAGCGTGATAAACAGACAAAATTACATTCGCATTTATAATATTAGTTAGGATTAGTGAGAGCCTATGTGTGGTGTGTCGAGGTATGATAAAGAGAGAGGAATATATGGCTATAAAAGAGATTTTATAACTCTTTATTCGTTTTTTTTCTTCTCGAATTGACTACGCTATTGACCTGGCAAGGTCTTTACAGCTTCACCGGGCTACTAAGGCGAGCGCTTAAGGTACTCAGCCGATTATATTTTTAGGTAACACGTTCTAGGGCGCACGGCACACCTCGGCTTGGGCTGTTGCCTGAGAAACCCGGTCTGACCTAGCTAAACTATTCTAAGCTATTCATACATATATTCGTTTGTGAATCATACAGTCGAAATTGCATGATTCACAAACGCTTACGTGTATATCGGAAATGAAACGAACTATTCGATTCAGTTCTCTTTATTCGTGTTTTCTAACAAATGCTTATAAACTCTTCTTGAGTTGGTATGTATTTTAAATGTCCACGAATGAATTATACGCTTTAAGTAGGTATTTTCTGGCGATCCGATGGAGTAACTGATGAGATATTTAGAAACAATAAAATTTAACTGTTTATTATTATTATTATTTGGGCAACCGACCTTCTAGTAGATTATTACTGCCGTTGTCGAGTAGGTAATGGATATTACAAGTTTCAAGCGATCATTTGTTAGAATTTGAAGAAGAAATGTTAGAACTTGCCAGGGAGTTTTTGTGGCAAGCCAGAATCCATGCTCCATGGTATTATCATGGTATTATTTCCCATCCGCATACCTCGTGCACAATAATCAGACTATATTGAAGTGAATAGTCTATTATGAGATCAATTTCATATCGATGCTCTAACTAGCTGAGCTAACGATTCATTTTCCGGTGAAGCTGAAAAGGCCTATCAGGCCAATAGCATAGTCAGCTCGAAAAACAAAAGTATGATGAGATATTTATATTATTGTAAATATCGCATCTATAAATCTGAAACTTATAATTTAGTAGTTAATATTATCTTGATCACCCCTCTCTCCCTTTGTATTGCTAATTCCAAAAGATCATTGTGCGAAACCATCAAATTGACAAAAAAAAAATTGGTCGTTTGTAGCCGGTTTACGGGCGATAATTTTTCGTGAAAACAAAACATTGATGAAAAATTGCATAACTTTATGAATTGAATTGGATTATTCTATATATATATATATATTGATACGTCACAAGCCGAACGCTTAGGCCGATCGCGCCTTGTTCTGCGCTGCCGCTTGCACCTTGGGAGCAGGAGGAACGTGACAATGAGTCATACTTTTTGGTGCGTGCAGCCGGCGTTCATCGATTTATAAGACATTGTCACGTCAAAAAAATACTTTTTTGTTAAAGTTTATCTAACATTAACCATTTTAAATTCAGCTGAGTAAAGAATACTTTATCCAAAAATTACATTCTAAGTATAACTGCTTACGAGAGGTTTGGATATTGCCATGGAAATTACTTATTGAAAAAGAATATAATCGACAAGTTGACACCAAAATACATGTAATTAACTTAGTCTACTTCGTATTTAAGAATAAAATCACCTTCTTTACTTAAAAAAAAATCCTCATGAATTTTTATAAACACTACGGAACCCGTAATTGGTCAATACGTCAGGACGAGTTTTTATTTGCAGACAGTATTAATTAGTGTTGAATCTTGGACGACTTCAGATCGCGTAAAGTGGCACTGGAAATATCGCTTTTTATCTGTTACTTATATATTTTTTACACTAACAACCACACGCGACTTCATATGCGTTAATCTATACATATAAATAGAATTAAAGGGTCTGTTGTTTACCCGGGTTTATCTTTAAACGGCAGGACCGATGTTGATGCTACTTTTACTGACAGGTAGCAACTTTTTCAGTGTATTATCTATATTATTACGCTTCTCGACAGATGGGTAAACAGTAACACAATTTACAATCGGCCGCGTAGTTGAACGTGATAATTTGGAAATGGCGAGGGCTGGATTGCGTGTCCCTGTACTTACATAAGATTTAGCAAGCGTAACAAAGTAAGCGCTTGAAAACATCCTACGACTTCATTGAATATATGAAGTACTCGTTATTACGTCATACATATAAATCTTTCGGAAGAAATTCTATAACCAGTTAGACGATTTAAGGGAACTCACAGACAGACGTAAAAAGCGACTTCTTTTATAATATATATCTGGGTATATAAATATAAATTTCACACAGAAAAATCCTAGCTTTTTCTAAGAAAAACAATTTTCAGAACGGTATCGTCAGTTCTAAACATTATCTACTAAAGACGTGTAAATTTTATTTTTAATAATCTACACTAATCTTATTAAGTTTGTGAGTTTGTGACGTTGTAGGGGGTAATCTCAAGAACTACTAGACCAATTTTGAAAATTCTTTTATCAATAGAAAGCCACGTTGTTTGTGAGTGTTATGGGCTATATATATCATCACGCTAAGACCAATAGGAGCGGAGCAACAATGAAGAATGTTTTAAAATCGGGGTTTTCTTCCTTTTGAAAGCTTCCGCTGTGTCGTAGCTCAAAATAATTATTCCACGCGTACAAAGTCGCGGGCAGAAGGTATTAACTAATTATATTATCTATACTAATATTATAAAAAGGTAAAATTTGTGAGCTTGTAGGGTGTAATATCTGGGGAGTCGGGAGAAAAAATGGTCGAACGAAAACGTTTCTTACGAACGCTGCCTTAACGACGAGACATATATGATTAAGTTCTAGAGAAAAGTTGTAGCTTGATAATGCCTATTATCGCCCAACGAAGTGGGCACGGGTCAGCTAGTTGTATAATAAAGGAATTCATGGTTAACCTTAATTCTCTATCTATATATGTATAATAAAGTAAATTTTCAAAAAAAAGTATTAACCGACTTCAATATCAATCAAAAACCCATAAGGCACTAAAAAGCGGAAAATAAATAGTTTATCAAATTAACCAAATTAAATAAAACATATGAATATGTGTGCTACCTAGAGATGTATTGGAAATCGGTGCCAACCGAAATTTCAAATTTGTTCCAGGTAGAAAAGTATTACAGAGACGCCAGAGTGAACTTAAACTTTTTGTACCTATGTAAATGATACGATTTTCAGTTGGCACCGACTTCTAATATATCTCTAGGTAGCACACATATTCATATGTTTTATTTAATTTGGTTAATTTGATAAACTATTTATTTTCCGCTTTTTAGTGCCTTATGGGTTTTTGATTGATATTGAAATCGGTTAATACTTTTTTTTGAAAATTTACTTTACTTTTCCGTTTTTTGTGTACATAAATATATTTTATTAGCAGTGCCCGCGAACTTAGTTCCGCCTTAAGTATATTAAAATATGCGCATTTTTGCGGTATGGTATCTATCGGTATGGTATGCTATATGATTTCAATTGGTTGTACAATAAGTAACGTTTGGTACGAACGCAACCTTATCGATAATCCGCGATAGTTTGTACCACCAACTCGGCTACCATCGCTTCACACATAATACACCTTAAGTAATGTAATTACAATGCTTGTTGCGTCATGTTGCAACACAGCAACGAACATAAGCACAAAAGGCTCCTAAGAATTGAAGAGTTCTTTTTATAATATTGGTGGCAAACGAACATACGGGTCACCTGATGGTAAGTGATCACGGCCACCCATGGACACCTGCAACACGAGAGGAAACACAGATGCGTTGCCGGCCCTTAAGAAAGGAGTAGGCTCGTTTCTTGAAAGTTTTCTTACTTTGTCACGGATCCCATAATCAGAACCTAACCAAACTCTCATCAAACTACCCTTGAAGTACGTCCTTTCCAATAAAAAATGAATCATCGAAATCGGTTAGCGTGATATTGAGTTATTCGTCTATTTGTGCAAATTTAAAACTTATACGGTTTTGCACTGGATGCCGTTGTCGGAACTGGACCAAATTAAAATGGGACCACACGGGAAGTACCAGCTTTCAAATAAAAATAATCAAAGAATAATCAAAATCGATTCACCCAGTCCAAAGTTATGAGGTAACAAACATATAAAAAAAAAAAAAAAATACAGTCGAATTGATAACCTCCTCCTTTTTTTGAAGTCGGTTAAAAATGATAAAGGTGTGCATAAGAGGTGTATGCACATCATGCAAACATTACTGTACACATTTCGATCTATTTTAAATAATTTTATTATTTAATACTTGGTTGTTTTATCTAAAAATAATTATTTTCATAAGCACCACGTATTCAACGAAGTGTTTTTTTGGCGTGAAGTGGGGTAAGCGATGTGGTGCGCATGCGGAGGAGAGGGGAAGCAAACAGATAAGATTGTTCATAAAATATTTAATAGGTAACGTATTTTTGCTTTCAATTTTTCTATGTTTTTTCCTTTGTAAATAAAATATGTTGATGAGATAATAACGCAGACGAAGTTTACTAGCTCATGCAAACCTATTATAAAGAGGTAAAATTTGTGAGGTTGTAGGGGGTAATATCTGGATCTATTAAACCGATTTTGAAAATTATTTTACCAACAGAAAGCTCTGTTATTTGTGAGTGTCATAGGCTACATATTAACCCGAAAAATGAAAAGACTTTTTTTTGGTAGTCGGATTTGCAAAGTAATTCGGAGAAAAAACAGTCAAACGAAAACGTTTCTTACGAACGCTCCCTTAACGATATATGATTGACTTCTAGAGAAAAGTTGTAGAGCTTGATAATGTCTACAAAAAAGTCAGCGACAGCATATGTGTAACTTCAAAGTTTTTTTTATTATCAAGGCGGGACAACGTCCGCCGTGTCCGCTAGTATATGATAAAATGATAGTAAATCGTGAGAATCGGATAATATTATGTTACTTACTTTCGTCATTATCTGTAATTAATATAATTGATCTTTTTAATTAGTGTCATTAATAGTTTTTATCTATATTGAGATAACTACACTTCTTTGATTCAGTAATGGAGTTGTTCCAATTACTACTATACTTAATTGCGTGCTTCTATCAGTGTATTGAATTGTACGTAATTTCATTAGACTCATAGTTGCCACCTGAGACACAGGATTACCTAGTTTAGGTGGCAGTGGTCATATGTAGAATTCATCAATTTTTAATCTACTTTTTGATAGTTTCCGGCCCATAGTTCTAGTTTGATAAATTGTATAATAATATTTTTTATAAGTTTATGATTTATAGTCAACCTCCTCACTATTGTTGGTTTAGCATATTGTATATTACCTGTAATAAGTTATAATTACTTATAAAATAATACAACAGCACTGTAACCTATTGTATCGCATACAAAATAAAAATAAATAAATAATTATTTTCAAAAGCTTCTTACATATTTATTTTAGGGGCTTTGTTTGACCGCAATCACACCTGATGCTAAATGACAATCTAGTTTAGGATGGTAAGTAAATACATTGAATGCTGAGGAGGGCTGACTCTCAAGTACAGCTGCTGGAACATAACTATGGATGCTTGACGACAGTTTTTTAGCTTGAGAGCGATTGTTTTAAAGCAATGATGGCCTAAATGATCATATTCGCACACCACGTCGATTGACTTAGGTTCAAACGCTTGCGACTGCAATAGCCAGACACAAACACCTTTGTCTACCATACCGACTTGAGTTACAACGCAATTAGTAGGCTCATTTATCGGGACGTGGACGCTCCGGCGCTCGACATTGTGGATTACAATCTATACTTGATAATATTATAAAGAGGTAAAGTTTGTGAGTTTGTGATGTTGTAGTGGGTAATCTCAGAAACTACTGGTCCGATTTGAAAAATTATTTCAGTGTTATATAGCTCATTTATCTATTTACTTTCGATTTATTTATCGAGGTTTATAGGCTATATATTATTACGCTAAGACCAATACGAGTGGAGCAACAATGAAGAATGTTTCAAAATCGGGGTTTTTACTCCTCTTGAGAGCTTCCGCTGCATGTTATTGTTAGCCTAAAGTAACTATTCAACGCGGACGAAGTCGCGGGCAGAAGCTAGTAAGTAATAAACTACATTTCAATCATTTTTAGAAATGTCTGTCTGTCTGTTTGTATGGACATTTATCATTGCTAAATTACTGCATTCATAATAAAACCTTTTCAAGAAAATCATAAAGCATATCTTCGAGTAATATTTAGTCTTTGTTTCATTAAAATCAGTTTGGTCTGAATTATTGAATTTTAATAAGGAAGCGATTAAGTACGTGCGAAAAGTAGATGATAATTAGACTTACTACATTCTGATGACTTTATTAGTCACTGTTTTGTACATCAGGTTTCACGCGGACGAAGTTGCGGGCACAGCTGGTAAATAATAAATTAGAAGAAAGCAGAAAAAGATGCGGACCAAGTCTGCAACAAAAGCCTAGCAACTTAGTCGGAGAAGGAAAACACTGTGATGTGACCATAGCATGGTGGCATATATAGCATTTGATTTTAAGATTCTTCAAATTTGTAGCGTTAATATGACTAATTGAAAGTCCGTATACCATTTGAGCTCCCATCGAAAATCAGCGCTGCCATACTGCTGTACTGCACATATTTGCTGAATGGGTATGCCGATTGTTGGACATTCTTTTTTTATATACTCACATGTATATTTTTCGCCTAATTTTTTTGTTTGATTTAATTGTTTTTTTTTATTGTAGCACGGCAAAAATACTGCGCTATGCCTGATGGTAAGCACAGTACAATCCAAAAACAATGGCGACCACCGAGTGACACACTATCCATCGCCGGTCGCCGCTGTCATGCCGGCCTGCGAAAAGCTGGATATGCACAGGCTGATTCCGAAACGCGACCCGCAGAAGCGAATCACTATGACGGGCTTTTTCGCCATATACATGGTGGTTACAGCCATTCAGGCTGTAAAACCCTACCACCCCGCTTTCACCATAGCCTCGTTCGTTATTCAGCAGGGTTCACCACGTGCAGGTGAGGTTGGCTTGGCTGTCTCAAGTCTTATGTTGTTATTCGATACCCCTCACACCCCAAAATTGTATGGTTGTTCCAACAATAAACTATTTCTTTCTACTCTCTTTCATTTGTAAGTTCGCCTGGCCAGCTATCACCTTCAAATTGAAGAGCTGTCGCCAACCATTGGTCGGTGTGTTCAGGCAGATGTACTTGAAAGTTATACCCCCCTAGGTTTACGTATTTATTAAGTTGTTATTTAACATCAGACAAAATTGTGGGCGAAAGCTTAAAACTATGCAAAAATAAATTAGTTTGACGGCCGTAGAAAATACCCTATCATCGTTCCGGTTACACTAATTACTGAGCTAAATCTTAAAGAGTACCTACTGGCTATCAAGTATCCTTACTTATACTATCAATAGTATGTATATGTTGGTGAATATCTAGCAGGTATTATTTCATATTCATTATTGTAACCCTTTTCATCCGTGTCAGGACTCCTGTTACGGCTCACAAGTGCGATGAAGATAGGAAGTTATTGATTTGGGTTTCTGAATCTACTTTTGTGTTTATTTTCCTAATATACTTACTAGCGGCCATTCGCAAATTCATCTGCTTTCGTATATAAATGACTATCAATTTACTGCGGCCTGATATGCGTTTTCTATACAGTTATTATTTTTGACAAACATATATAGTAATTGATCGAATGACTGATTGAAGAATAACGGACTTTCATACAAAGTTTCAACACCTTTTTAACTACCTCAGGAGCTATATTTGCAAAAAGCATTGCTTAGTGCTTACCTACAGTGTAAAAGAGACCATGTAAATTGTTATCATCAGAGTAGTTTGGGCTGTGCGTTGATATGTGTGAAACAGTAAGTTATCCTCTTATAGATATAGATGGCGTTATTTTCAATATATCTGTAATATTATCTTCATATGGTTTGTGCAGCATAAACTCAGACACAAAGTATATGTTAGAGTTCGTTCGTACCAACATACTTTTACACTTGTGTGCCTCACTAATTCGTGTATATATAATTAGTTTAGTTTATTCGCGATGCTGCATACAATGTAACAGCCCAAGCTATGGTTTGGCCACTTTGGTACCCGTTTGCTTATTGCCAAGCACTTAAACGCTCTAAGCTCTAGCCCTAGTGGTCCGGTGAAGCTTTGCAGGCCCGTCAAACATAGATAACTAAAAAAAAAACAGCGCAAACTGAGGTTGTTCTCGAATTTTTCCAACTTACTTTCGCATTTATCATTATATTTCTATTTTATTCATCGCTATGTCTAAAATAGGATTATGTTGTACAGTTGTTTTTTTAAATAAAACTACCAAGATATACTAATAACGTGTTTTTTATATTGTATTCAATTATATACAATTATTTTGTGTTTATTTCGTAATAATTGATGTTTTACATATCTCTAAAAATTGTGCTGATTGTTCTCAGTAACACAAATTCCATATCCGATAGTTAGTAAAGATCTAGATTCTACAACATTTTAAAAATATCCTGGAATAAATAATCGAATATATAACAACACCCAAGTAAACATTAAAGAAAATATATACACTTGAAAGGCCGCATCGAATATTCGAATATCGTAGAATAATTAGTAAAATTTTCTAGAAAAATCGAGAAGTAAAAGTAAAGGCGAAACTAGTTTCTAGAGGATATGTTGAAAACGTAAATATTCTAGCACTGCCAAATTATAAAATTAAAAAAAAGATTTACGCCTCTGTTAAAAAAATAATTTGTTGGTATTTAGTATTGCATATATTAAATTCAATGAATTATCTAAATAAATCAATTAGATACCTATAGCTTAACGTTTCTTAACATTGGATATACTTTTTACATTATATTCGATATTTTGTATAAAAAAATTAATCAGAATCAATTTACATTTAATTTATGATCTATATGTAAACGTATAATAATTTATTATAATTATATTTACATTAATTAATGCGTATGTCTATTTAAGGTATAATGGAGCGTTGTAAGAAAGTACAATGAGAACGTATTGGATTTTTGCATAAAAACTCAAACAACAATGTAAAGACGATTAAACAATTTGGGGAATAATTAGTAACCGGAGTTTTTGGCGGGATCTTAGTCTGTCACGTAGTAGATTTTATTTTTTATTCATAATCTTGTGTTACTTGACTCTATATTGTGTAAAATTGGTGGTGTTTTATGTGATATAGTTTGATTATTGTGCATAAGTGAAGTGAATGGAAAATAATGCCACGGACCATGAATTCTGAGATGCCACAAAAATTTCATGGAAGGTTCTAACAAGATGGCCACCATCTTGTTAGTTCATTGAAATTATATCAAGAAACTTGTAATATCGATACTCACTTGACAATGACAGTAATAGTCTACTAGAAGACTGGTTGCCAAAATGGAATAGAAGAAGAACTTGAAATACTATTAAGTACTCGACAATGGCATTCATTGAAATTATATCAAGAAACTTGTAATATCGATACTCACTTGACAATGGCGGTAATGGTCTACTAGAAGACTGGTTGCCGAAAATGGAATAGAAGAAGAACTTGTAATACTATTAACTACTCGACAATGGCAGTAATAATCTAAAAGATTGGTTGCCAGAAATAAAGTTTAAAAAAAAAATTAGTAACCTTGAGATTTTGGAGTTTTTGGCGGGGTTTTGGTCTGTCATTTAGTGGATTTTATATTTTATTCATAATCTTGTGTTACTTGACTCTATATTGTGTAAAATTGGTGGTGTTTTATGTAATATAGTTTGTTTATTGTGCACAAGTGAAGTGAATGGAAAATAATACCACGGACCATGAATTTTGAGATGCCACACAAACTCCATGGAAAGTTCTAACAAGATGGCCACCATCTTGTTAGTTCATTGAAATGATATCAAGAAACTTGTAATATCGATACTCACTTGACAATGGCAGTAATAGTCTACTAGAAGACTGGTTGCCAAAAATAAAATAGAAGAAGAACTTGTAATATTATTAACTACTCGACAATGACAGTAATAATCTAAAAGATTGGTTGCTAAAAATAAAGTTAAAAAAAATAAAAAACATTAGTAAACATTGTCTTTAATATTTTTCCAATTAAGTAGCATTTTTATCTCATAATAGGGCGTAAGTAGATATTAGTTTCAAACAAATAATAAGGTCAATATAGTCGTGAAATATTTTTGATTTCTAATGTTATTTAAAAAAGCCACAGAATGGGATAAAAATGATATTAAAACGTTTTGCTTCTATTGTTCTGATATGATTGGACATTTTATAACTAGGTATAGTTGTATTATAAATGAGGCAAAATAAAAAAAAATATTCAGCTTAAAATCTAGTTATATTATGAATATATCCAAGTAGTTAATATGAGAATCTATACATATAAATAAAATTGACATGTTTCTTATTTGTCAGGGCAAATCAACGGACCGGATGAACCGATTTTGATGAGACTTTTATTGGCAGATAGAATATTTATCAGAATATTATATACTATGCGTAATATATTTCCTGTAGGGGAGACCGGAGATGGTTAACTATAGCGGTAAGTTGCCTATTTGATTGAAGAAGGCGTTACTTTGCGGAAATCAATCGGGCGACTCGCCCGCTCGCATCGGAAGAGTCAACATCGATCTGAAGATGCTCCGTGAAGGAGCGAAACACGTTTAGACGTAGTAGTGTTCAATCAATTCCACGCGGAAGTGCTAAGTAGCGTCCACTATAATGTGTAAGATGACTAATTATGAAAAACGCGAGCTACTCGAAAGTATTGTGTTATCTAATTATGCGCGAAGAACCGTTGTATTCCTCCACTCAATCATTCAGAACGCGGCATCATGTCCTCACGTCGTCTGGGACCAGGAGCATAATATCGAAAAACAATACATGTAAGTAATTATTTTTTTCGTAGAATAGTTTGTAATAACGGCTACATACTTGTTGTTATCTGTTTTGAAGTAAATTAATGTAAGAGTTTAATAGTTCATATTTTTATTACGTAGCATCTATTTTTATTTCGCCGCAGCTTTTAAGATTGCGACATGTGGTTCAAAATTACAAATCAATTCGGGGTTAGTAGACTATATTTGAACCGGGTTGATTGACCACCTAATCAGTATATCATAATAGTCGCAACATATTTTACGTAAGAGCCTGTCCAGATGAAGCGATTTACGCGCGAGTCGACTCGTGCGCTTCAAAATATATTGCGTCCAGATACCGCGTTTTACGCGCGTTTCTACCCTAGGAAACGTCGCATACGTCGTACGGATAGACGACTGACGACTATGTCGACTCGCCACTGACTCTTTTTTTTTTTTTTAATCTTTATTTAATTTAGGGACGTAGTACTGGACGCAGCAATGGGGGTCCCCATTCCATCACTCTTTCTTCTTCCTCCTTCTCCAAATTCTATAAACTCCCTATCTAATATACTGAGTTTCTAACTCATCGAGGACAGCTTTTCTTTGTACTTTATTGCGGGGACATTCGAGTCGACAAGTGTTGCTCTTCTATCGTTCCACACGTTATACAATTGGAACTTTCCTCATCATCGCGTAGACTGGCGCAGCAAGGGCTGATATCTCGAGGCGCGCGCGCTCGCGCGTACAACGTGCGAGTCGAGAGTCTCGCTCATTGCACGCGCGAGTTAGGAAACGCGCCGCACTATCTGGACGGGATATATGTAGCTCTAGTATCTCGGGTACGCGCGAGTGTCTATGCCTCATCTGGACAGGCTCAAGATGTAAACGGTCTGGCAAAATCGATTTCAAAATTATTGTTCTAGAAACATGTGGGCGTGAAAAAAAGCTGGTTGAGGAAGTATATTTAAAAAGATATCTTCGATAGAGCATATCAACATGTATCAATTCTATATCTATCGACTCTGAAGAGCGCTGACTACATAAAGAATAGAGAGATATTTAGTGTCGAGGAAGAGCTCGTGTACAATTACTTTTGGTGGTTCTTATCCTTCTTCTGTGTGGATTATCTATGGACTATTTACTTCTTAGTCAAGTTACCCCTAGCGAAAAGTCAACCAACCTCGGGCATGGGGTAGGTTGACTTATGACTCATTTTTGGTATTTTATAAGATCAAGCTTCTCTCTTATACTCTATTGCGAAATTTTACTCGTCTATTGTCCAAGCTTAATACTGTATATATCAGATATATTAAGTTTTACAATAGTATATACTAAAATAACAGAAATATGTGCGACTTAGCTGAAATTGAGTCAATCATCCCCGGTCTCCCTTACATAGAAGTTAAGTGTGATGGTAATATTTCACAGGGATAACTTCAAATAACCTGTGGCTATAAAAAGTGTCAGTATTGAGATGACATCTGATAGGAGAGAGTGGTAGAGAAATCTTTGCTGTGCCGATTCTACTTAGGTAGGATAAGGGTAAGAAAATGATGAACTTCAAATTGATAAAAGCATTATAGGGTTAGGGGAGTGCGGACAAAATTACCAAAAATATATGACAATCCACAATTAATAAAATAACACTTAGTGTACGTCCAGATGGACGCTATAATCGAGCGTCGAGCGGGGCGTCGCGTGCGGCGTTCTTGTCAAACAGATGCATTAATACGCGAGTGTCCTGAGTGGCGAGCGAGCGTCGCTCTTGGACGTTGCATACGCCGCACGCGACGCGACGTCCCGTTCGACGCTCGGTTATAGCGTCCACTCTGGACATACACTTAGTTCTTATGAGACATAATATTTTCTCACAATAATGACTTTACGGACATCTGTTATTTTACAATTCAAATTTATGTTGAAAGTGAAAACATTCAGATTATAAAAAGGTAGCATATTTTTAAACCATTCAATCAAAATTTAATTTAGTGATACAATAAAAGCTAATCTATAATATTGATTTCTTTTAGATGCAAGTTAAACAGGTATTGAATGTATTTATTTCAATGTTTGCTGCTACAATACTATATATAACAGGGGTTTCGACTTAATATACGAATATTTACAATATTACTATTTGCTAACGAAACTTATTCTAAACTTAAATTATTAATTATATGAAAAAATTGCACTTATCAAAGAAGGATTGTTTATACAAGTGCTCGTCGTTTCAATTTTATTAAACTAAAGCTGATTTAAATCTGGAATAATGATAAAAAAACTAGAGAAATATCTAATAATTTTATTAAATGTGTTTTGATAATGATCTATAGCTTTTATTATGACTTCTCTAGAGCAGGTGTGGCCAACTTTTGTGCACATAAAATCTACTTTTTATTTTAAAATTGTGTCGCGATCCACCTATTTCTTAGGTGAGAAGAGGGACGTTTATACAATGTGCTTTTATACCGACGTGCACTCTTTCGAGTTCCATGATTTAAACATACAACAAGCAACATACATGAATCCCCCCTCTCCCCCCATCCCAATCCCAACCCTCAATTCGACGGACGTCAGTGGAAAGTCGTACCATTAACTCCGCTAATGACCGTGGTTTAAAAATCTGTTACTGAGAACACTTACGAATCTAGTAACTACGAGAGATAAGAAAAGGTATAATTTAATTTAAAACATAGACACTTACATTTTCACAGTTCAGTTTCTACAATACTACATTAGTTCACGCGTTGCGTTTGCACGGCAAGTGAATAATTTTTTGTATTCGGCGTGCTCTGCTCACGGTTACATTTGTGAGAAGCGCAAGTAAAGAACAATATGCGCAAGGGACATGCAACGGCTGCAAACATCTCCCTGCTCGAAGCATGAGCTACGTACATGTTCATTCCTGCATCAAGCACTAGAAACATTTGGCATTGAATTCGTCCCCTCATAGAACTTGCGAGTGATCGACCAAAATTGGTCGCGCGATCGACTTGTTGGCCACTCCTGCTCTAGAGGATATAATATCAAAGTTTGTCGGAAAATGTTATTTATCAAATAGTCATAACAAAACATATAATGATGCACAAAATATTATTGAGAAAGCGGTCCTTATTACGCTGACGATAAATTAATTCATTTTAATAACTAAAAACACAAAAATTACTTGCTATTGATAATGTTATTATAATCTGTAATACACGTAGTATGTTCAATATAACACTGCAATATATTTAACATTTTGTGTCATTAAAATGGAAAGAAAAAACCGTGCTCTGTACCACTTGAAACTTTTGTTGCTAGTCAAAATTATTGTTCTTTCGATGTGTGAGAAGCTTTTTTACGCAGTAAAACCTTCTTTGTGATCGACCTTTCATAGAAATCAGTCTCATAAATGTCAATTGAAATTAATATATTCCAATTTTAAATCTTCAAGCAGCAACATATTACGATGATTGCTGATGTTCATTTGGAGGGTCACGCGTTGCCGCGTGATCCATTCGTCAATGTGGCTGTAGGGAATTCAAAATGTTCATGTTTATCGCATGCTGGTGGCTCGGAGGCCCGCCCAAGAAACTCAGCTGAGGTCTTGAAGCGGCCGCCATAGCTGCAAAGAGCGGTGGCGCTCCCCCTCCGCCAAAAAGCGCGAAAGTCGGAGGCAATAGGGGTCGTGCTGATAACCGTAGTTTCTCTATTTCGGCTTCTTGAAGACGTTTCGCTTTCGCACGTCGGTTTTGAAACCAAATCTTGACCTGCAATCAATACATTTGGTAAGTATAAAATTATAACTATGTTTATAAACGCATCAGCGACCGCTTATGACTCCGTCGTTTCTTAATAAATTACTGGATTTTGCTGGCGACTTCGTCCTTATTAACTTGCATTTAGATTTGGAAAATAAAATACATTACTCGCTGATAATGTACTTATAAGAATTTTTTCAAATCGATTATATATTTGTTTGGTTTTACCCATTAAAAAAAACAATTAATCGAATCCTTTCTGTTTATAATAGTAACATAGATGACATCATACATTATTTTCGTGTAACTCAAATGATTTGTACATCGTACGTAAATTAGCACTCAAAAGGCAGGAACTTTGTCAAACTTATTTGACGCTTATCGTTATATCTGTACACTTCTTTAAAAGGCCGGCAACGCATTTGCGACTCCGCTGGTGTTGCTAGTGTCTATTTACGGCGGTGATCACTTAACATCAGGTGACCCACCTGTTCGTTTGCCTCCTATGATGTAAAATATCTTTATATATAAATTTCTTCTGTACGTGTGTATGTCATTGAATTGATCCTAAACGGCTGGACCGATTTTGATGAAATTTTGTGTGCGTGTTCGAGTGGATCCGAGAATGGTTTAGATTCACAATTAGACCCTGTAGGTGGCGCTGCGGTTGAATTTTAGATTCTTTTTTATTTTCAAGGCAGGACAACGTCCGTCAGGACCACTAGTATATATATATATATATATCCTGGCCAGTTTAAACAAGTCCTACAGCCTATAAATTATTACTAGTTACTTTGGGCTAACCCTAACACGCAGCGAAAACTCTCAAAAGGAAAAAAAACGATTTAGAAACATTCTTCATTGGTGCTCCGCTCCTATTGCTCTTAGCGTGATGATAAGCCTTCCTCGATAAGTGACCTATCTAACACTGAAAGAATTTTTCAAATCGGTCCAGTAGTGAGATTAACGCGTTCAAGCAAACAAACTCTTCAGCCGTATAATATGAAGTATAGAGTATAGATAATGTATAAAATATATTACAGTAAAGTTTCATAAAATTCCGATCAGTAGTTCTAACGTAAAAAAAATATCAATATATTCTCAGAAACTTTCTCATTTATGATCAAATAATTAAAATTAGGATTCAATATATATTTCTAGGTATAGTCTAGGCATTTAAAGTTGGAAGTTAAAGTTTAGGGAACGTACCCAAATCACGTAACCCATATTTGACAACTTTTTAACACCCTCCCTCCCCTTAGTGACCATCCGTGGTATATGAGGAGGCCCCTCCCTCCCCCTCCAGTTTTAACGTGGTAATTTATAAATAAAATTTTTAGTCATTTTTTTCAAAGAGAAGGTTAAGAAAATATGTATTTGGCTCATATTTGCCTTTATTAATACATTATACATTAGCCGTACAAACTGTTAGTTTTCAATCAGCTGACGCCTTGGTATATGTACGTCAGTGTTGCTGCGTGTGAGTTTTAAAAGCATGAGATATCCTTTAGATTATATTGACTGCGTGATGAAAACCGAAACCCCTTCCCTCCTCCCTGTGACCAAGAGTGGTACTTTAAAGACCCCCCTTCCCCCTGAAAGGGTCACGTGGTTTGGGTACGTTCCTTTATTGTCATGAAGTATTTATTATATAGTAATTTAACGCTGAAAGTAGCTAGTTTCATAAGAAAATAAAAGATGAATAGTTACAAGTATACAAACAATTGGATAAAAGTACGTAGAGAAATAAATGTTACTTATCGAATAACTTACCAAATAGAAAATGTAACAATATCTGTTAACTAATCAATAGTAGTTATTTATATTAAAGTAACTATAGCTCTAAGGGCATACATCTACAAGATAGGGATTGAAAAGAATTTCTACTTTTACCACGTCCTAGTTAGCGGATTGTTGACATTTTAAACTTAATTATAAAGAAATGAAGAATTATACGAGAGTTCTTACCTGAGTCTCAGTGAGTCTTAGAGAGGATGAAAACTCTGCCCTCTCTGCTATACTTAAATACTGCTTATCTCTGAATTTTTTCTCTAAAGCGAGTAGCTGTTGCGTCGTGAAGGGCGTCCGCGGCTTGCGGTTTGGTTTGTGTTTGCGGAGTTGGCATCTCACAACTGGAGGACCGCTGGGTGCTCCGGCTGAGAAGAAAAGACAATGTTTAGTATTGTTATATACCTAAATAACGAAATGGTGTAAGTGCAGATGCTGAGATATAGCGATACGCCCTTGATGTGTATTGATTTAGTCATTGATAAAATTGTATTGATAAAAAGATACAGCCTTCTTGATGATTATTGAGTTGTTTTCCGAACCGGTGGTACTTTTGTCGTTCATAAGCGTCTTATCACGGCCTAAATTGTTTTTTTTTATATCATAGAAGGCAAACGAACAGATGGGTCAACTGATGTTAAGTGATCACCACCATCCATAGACACTTGCAACAGCAAAGAAGTCGCAAGTGCGTTGCCAGCCTGTGTTTGGGGGGAGGGGAATGGAAGGGGGAGGGGAGGGGAGAGGGAAAGGGAGGCGGGCCTCCGGCGTTCTCCCTGACCGAACGAAACGCAACAATGCAAGCACTGTTACTTCACGTCGATTTTCTGTAAGAGGGTTGTAGTACCCCGGGTGAGCCGACCCATTCATGCTGAAACCAGTAGTAGCATCAGCGTGGCTCTACCACCTACCAAATAATGTGTTTTCTTTTTTTGAGTTTATAAATTTTGTTACATATGAAGTGATCATGGCATAGTTGGTAGTGTGTTTGGATACTGCGTCGATCGAAGGTTCGATTCCTAGCAACTGAGTCGGACCTTCCGGCAAAGGAAACCATCGTGATGGAACCATAGCATTGTTGTAGGGTTTTTTCTAAGTTCGCCTGGCTAGCTACCGCACTCAAGTTAGAAGTTTGTCTCGAAGAACCCGTTGGTGTGTTCCGGCATCTTCACTTGAGAACCGGTCCCCTATAGTTTTGATGCGTTAGCCATCTTACATCACATCATCATTTAATATCAGATGAGATTGTCTTCAAAAGCTAAATGTATATATATATAATGATGCAAGAAGAAGAGGACGAAATGAAACGGCTAACTTCGGCCCAAGAGTTACCCGCACAATATATAAAGTTTTTATTTAGACTTCCAGATCAAGTTGATCGCAGAAGGTTCAATAATTCAGCCTGTAATGAGGTTGACGCAGTTTTACACTAGATGCTGATAATATCTTTCCAGAGAATGAATTGATTGTTCAGCTAGGCTCGGTCGATCAGGTACTTACTGCATAAATGCGAAAGTGAGTTTGTTCTTTTGTTTACATGCTTTCAAGCCTTAACCACTCAACCGATCACTATGAAAACGTGCCACATATTGTTAAGGGTACAAGAAAGGAATAGAGTACCTTTGATCCAGAAAAAAAGTTACCGAATCTATATTAACGCGTACAAAGCCGCGAACAAAAGCTAGTATAGAATAAAAGTTAAACAAGTTTGTCACGTCTCTTGAAGTTCACTTAAGGAAATATGAGGCAATATCTCGCCTTAAGGAATCTATAAGTTTACCAAAGTTAGATAACGCATTAGAAAACAAGTATAGAACGTGTTACAAAGGGTATTCATATTCCAAGCGTTCGGCCTAAGTCGATAAAAGTTGGATGTAAAATTAATTGTAAAATCTTTATGTATATATGATGCTTGTGTAAGAAAACAGAAGAGAGCACTTTCTAAATGAACGGAGGTAACGTAAATCTTAAGCAGTTTTGTAAGGCAATGATCCATCGATTGGTTTGAATTATATGTCCAATTAAATCACTATTTTATGTTAAACGTGCTATTACGCGATAAATAGTATAGTTGTTTTTTTTCTGTAGATTCCGAAGAGGTATTTTGTGTCTAAAGTGTCGATTCTTTTCTATTCCATACAGTTGTTTATTGCATTAATATTTAAGATTTTAAGTAAAATAACAGTAAGGGTTGTATTCGCTGTTACATTTAATAGATGATTATCAAAATGTGGCTTTTAGAACATTCATGTATACCAGCTAAATTTCATAGCGTAAGGTAGAGGAAGCTTACATTCAGTAAAAATAAACAGAAGCAGAGATTAGAATCAGTGAAATTGATAATAATGAACACACAATATATAATTTAAAAAATATATGTATTTATTGACACTTATAGGCGAGTTTTTTTTTTCGAACTGACTACGCTATTGGCCTAGTAAGGCCTTAACAGCTTCACCAGACTACTAAGGCGAGCGCTTAAGGCACTCAGCCGATATAATTTTGACAACTAGCTCAAGAGTGTACGGCACACCTTGGCTTGGGCTGTTGCCTAGTTTGAGCAATTAGCCACCTAACTGAGCTAACCTAAGCTAAGCTACATATTCATACGTATATAAGTTAGTGAGATATATACGAGTATGTGTACCAAGCATATATACCTCAATAACTCTTATTACATACTAACGGGCCCGGCAGAAGTTGTCCCGCCCTGATTATAAAAAAATCCGGGACAAATTATATACCAGAATGTTCTTCGTGAATCACTTTATCCACTGGTGAAAACCGCATAAAGATCCGTTCAGTACTTTTTGAGTTTATCGCGAACAGACGGACAGACAGACGCGGTAGGGGACTTTGTTTTATACTATGTAATGATAATGATGATAAGACATACATATTTCGTGTCGAATATTTTTTTTGTCTAAACTAATTTAGTTCGATCAGGGAAAAAATAAAACCCTTCCAGTTCCATGTGTAAGCATGTGTGCGTGCACGTGTGTGGTGGTGATATGTGTAATGTTGTTGTAGTGATGAAAGATTTTGTGTCATTGTATTCGCGCGAGCAGTGTACTCAAGGGCTTCACGCCTAGAGAACGGACCTAGGCTTGAGCTGCTGCCGAGAGGGGCTTAGTCTGGTTGCCGAGGGGGGCCTAGTCTGGTACTTATAAGCGTTTTTTTATGTTTTTAGCGAATTTTAACAGTCGTAATAGGTCTAGCGCTCCCTTCATCAATTACCATCGTGACACCACAAGAAAAACAGTGGTCGGTCATATATGACCAACGTGACAGTCAAATGGGGTTGAAAATGGTTGGTTTTGATGATTCTATACAACTGTAATGGGAGCTTTATCAAATAAGTATATCTGTGGATAATAATAGTAACAATAAATCAACATTTTAAATTTTAAATTATCGATTCGTCGATGTTTTTAATTAGCGTTATACGACGCATTAGCGAACTATTAAACTCGTTGTGTCACTTCCGGCTATTGAGTACATTGCTAACAGACAAATTAATTTCGTTTTTAATTAATTGTCGATACATTTGGAAGTTGATTAAGTGTTGTGTTTTTATTTTACCACCAATGCGTTCATAGGGGTTTTCATTAGTCTTAAGTATGAAATAGAAGAGGTCTTGCTGTTCGTCTTATGAGTTAGTATTAAGTCTTTAGTTGCTTACAACAAAGGTCAAAGAGAACTGCAATTACGATTTAAGCCTGAGATAGAATTAAAGATTGCTAGTCATGAAAAATGAGTTGGAACCCATCGTTTGCGAGTATACATTGCAAACCATATACTTCTGAAAGGAAAACATTAGTCCTTTAGTGCTTTACATCAGAAATAAGCATGTCGCGGTGGTGTTTGTGCTGTCGATTTTCCACGAATTCTACCCCTCTTATAGTCGACTTCTTAACTCGTACTGTATTATTCGAGTCCTACGTCGCATATATGTTATAGTGCTCGAATGGCTTGACTGGTGAAACATCAATGTCCGCAAGTTCGAACCCTGGCATAAACCTACCAATTAATTTTTCGGAATTTGCGTACATTTACTAAATTAATCTATTAGCTGATGGTGAAAGAAACCATCGTGAGGAAACTTTTTTATGTTTAACAGGCACGAGCTTGGCCGACGATGTATCGCACTTACCCACTAGATGCCTGTTCATTCTACTCTTGAAGACTCCCAAGTTATAAGATGACGGGAAGACAGACGCCGGGAGTGAATTCCACTCCTTAGCCGTACGTATAATGAATGTGAAAGCAAATCGCTTCTTACGAATTACGGGAATATCAACCACGTAAGGGTGGAAACCCTCACGGCGTCTAGTCGTCCTCTGATGGAATGGGGACGGTGGAATTATATTATGTAATTGCTGTGCACACTCTTCAAAGTGTAACCTATAAAATGAGAGACAATCCACTTTTCGGCGATGCTCTAAACTGTACATTCTTGTCTCCCACAGCGCTTCACCACCGATAACCCGACGAGCACGATGCTCAATGGAGTCAAGAGCGGCCAGCTGATATTTGGCTGATCCATCCCATAAGTGACAGCAATACTCCACACATGAGCGTACTTGAGCTTGGTACAGGCTAAGAAGCTGTTCTAGTGTGAAATATCGCTTAACTTTAAAGAGGATCCCAAGTTTCCTCGCAGCTGTTCTTGCTTTCTGTTTAATTGCGAGCCTGAACCTAACAAATATCCTTGTAGTACGACCGTATGTGAGAAAATATTGAACTTTGGATTTTTCGGAGTTCGAAATCGCCAATATGTCATGAGCTGCTGTGGTGATTATGCCCATACCTTCCTTAAGGAAGAGGCCTATGGCCTAGCATTGGGTCTCTTATGGGCTAATCAGAACGATATGAGTGTAAGTCAAATATTTGGACTTCTGAGATACCGTTGAACACCTGACAAAGGCAGTTTAATGAGTACTAGCGGCCTACAGTTCCAATAGAATTTAAGTAATCATTTGTTACACGATTAATTGAAATAAATTAGTTTTATTAGCCAATTATATTTATCATTGACTTCAAAACGAAGGATGTTCTCGATTCGATTGTGGGTATTTCTTTTTTTTTTTGACGTTTGTTATGTCAGAACTTAGTTATTTATGATTTCATTTGGAATATTATTTTTTTATTGGAAAACTGGTCTTATTTTAATTTCATTAGAATAGGATATTAGATTTCTAAGACACATCAGGAAACATTAAAATCAAATAGGGAATATATAGTGACTGAGCTATTAGCAGATTTATAACAATCCTAGACTAGGTAACTTTTTAAGCCAATTTTACTTGGCATCTCAAGCAATAGAATAATAAATGTATTATTACACTTTCTTTTTTGAACTATCTACGCTATTGCCCTAACTAGCCTTCACAGCTTCACCGAACTTACATCACGAATACAATATTACGTTACAACATGACATAAGTAATTCTTTCGTTTTTAATTGTTATCAAATCGTGTACCACCGGTGGTACACGTGGCCTAAAGATTAAGTTTCACGTGTACCACCAGCGGTACGCGTGACACGGAACGTGTTAGCCATTCTCGTGGAATATTTAAAGTAATTTTTTTTTAAGTTGGTTATATTATTTTTTAAAGTTATATATTATCAGAATTTAAATATGTAATAAAAAATATACAAGTATATAGTGAATAATAGCGCTTTAAGTTTTAATTATTCTCATTATAATTGTTGAAGGCTATTGTTTGGGCCGATTCACCGATATATCCTCAAACGCCAATCACAGGTAATGGGCTTCTCAATAACAATCACTGAGCGTAAATAAAACTCAGTGCTGCTGCCACCATAGTAAATATACGACAGTTACTCTTATTATTGGCACGACATCGTCACATGAAAGTTCGTTCGTCGCTGAGTTTGATTGCTGTTTCCATACACCATGTGTTCTAAAACTCTTATATAAATGGTTGTATATTGTGTTGCCACGCGGCTCGTGTTTTATTAACTTTTATATACGAACATATTGAGTGTATAGTGACGTGCTGAACAATCATATATCTCAAACGGCTGATACATTCATATGTGTCTCGTGGATGGCGCTGTAACGGATACCTGCTCGAGGTTCACGGTCTAGACCTTAGAGCATCATCAGGTGAGTGAGATTGTTCTTTGCCCTGTCATTGGTGAGAGAGGATTCAGCCGTGTAACACTCGGTGCCACCGGTAGTTTGCTGCCTACGCCACTAGGCCATAGTGTCGCTGTCATAGCGGTCGAAATAATTAGTATTTCCGGAAACGCTGCTACACTATACTATTATGATTAAAAACGAGTAATGTAATTAAAGTCAGGATAAACAAATAGTAAATTTATAAAGTCATGTATTTTAATGATGTCCGGAATTAGCTCCTTTGTTTTGTGACGTCTTAAAATCAATTCAAATGTTAATATTTCAATTTCCTGTGTGAAATGTTTGAATATCATACATATTGGATTATTGACCTTCTTATCATTATCACCGGCACCTCTATTAACATACAAAACGTTATTCAAGGGCTTAGGCAATGTACTGTTATAATTAGGAAGTTTTGGTAGTCAAATGAATGTCAATGAACTTAATTGATTTAAAACAGCTACTAATATCGTAAAAAAATTCTTCGTTTGAATAATTGTCCGTGAGTAATTCACGTCGATTGTAAAAAACATTTGTCGGACAGATTTTATCGATATTTTTGGTCAAATTCTTTTTATACGAAATCGATTAAATAAATTTAATAGCTGCGCTCCAGATAATGTGATGTGTTCCTGGCCTGGATCTCATTGATCTAGTACGGAGTATGCAGACGCATTATATAGGTTGGTTGGTATTATAACAAAATTAAGAAGAACAATTTAAAAATTTTGCGTACTACACCGCTTTGTTTTTTCAAGTCAGTATGCTTCAAACGGCTGTGATAGCAAGCGATTGCGGTTGCGCTATAACGATATACGCCTTTTCTGTGACTGTCTCTCAAATTAATAATATATATATCTCATCGGCTTCCTTCACCTCATCATATATTACCCGCTGGAGAACAATACCGAAGATTTCGTCTGAGACGCCACTGCTCCGTACGAGGTGCTGAGTTAGTCCACGCTTTTATTTGGGGTGCTTGTTATTTTATTTATTTACTAGCTGTGCCCGTGACTTCGTTTACGTGGCAGTTTATGTAAAAACAGTGATCAATAAAGTCATCTCAATATATTAAGTCCATTTACTTTTCTCTCGTACTTACACCGCGTCGTCATTGAAGCTAGAATAACTTTTGATAGAGTGCATCGATTTTAATGAAACAAACACTAAGTTACTTCAGAGGATATGCTTTACGATTGTCTTGTAGAAGTTTTATTGTGAACCCCGTACTTTAGCAGTGATGCGTGTTCATACAAAAAGACATTTCTAAAAATGATTAAAAATGTATTTTCTATTACTATTTCCAAGACACTTGCACTGATATTTTTCACCAAAATCGAAAAAGTACAGACACGTTCTGAAGAGAAGACAGATCTAGATATAAGATAGATTGTTTTGTACATCAGGTTCCACGCGGACGAAGTCGCGGGTACAGATAATATATAATATTGGCAAATAAACTCTTACAATTGAAACAATAACAAAACCTCCACACACATTAAAACGTAAACAAGAGAATTATTCAAAATGAACAGAGATTACAAATAATCCAATTAAATGTCGACATTGACAACTAAATCCTATTAAAGTAGCCCAAACGACCAGCTTAATTGGCGGCCATTACGAAAATGCCCCATAGCCTGTCATCTGTGCACAAAATGGCGGGCGAAACGCTGTGTGCGGATAAATAAATACATTTTGAGATGGATATTATATCTTCATTAGCGTTCAGTGGTGCATTGATATGTCGGCAGGTGGGAGTCCATTGAAACTGTTGTATTTTATCACCGATACACTATACGATAGGCTTTGCAAGGATTACCTTTACCTTATTGGATTGTCTACGAGTTGTATTTATCCGCTGCTGGGTACCATCTAGTTTTCATCGGTAATGAAGATGTTATTTTAACAATGTGTGGATGCATCGAGCTGAAAGTACAATTTTTTTTTCTTAGAGATTCTAAAATTAAATTGTGCTCATGTTCGTTGTTTTCGGAACGGTAAAACCAAGATGGTGGATGATTACTTTAATGCTTTTGTTTCGTCACAGATGACTGACGCTGGACTATAATGCTATAATGTATCTTTTTTACTTTTGGTAAAACCTATTTTATTTTCTATTATTATACTTATTCGATTTGGAGAACGAAATTTGATGTTTTTATTAAAAAAAGAATCATCTATACTAATATTATAAAGAGGTAAAGTTTGTGAGTTTGTAACGTTGTAGGGGGTAATTGTTGTGACCTTCTTCTGTGAGGAAGTCGTCTCACAGAAGGAGGCGGAGGAGAGGGTCCGCGAGGACAATCCTCTAAGCGGTCCTCTCCACCAACTCATCTTCCCATTGCACAGGTCCGGCGGACGGAGGAGACGGCCAGTGTGTGCACGGCTGTCTCCTGATAAGACGGGGCCTTTTTTTCTACCGCTGCACCACCCGCTTGGGCGACGCGATGATGTCTATAGAGATGATGTCTCGTGTCCTCCCAACTATAGCGGCAGATGTAGGTACACCGTGGGGTTTTAGTCCATAAGCGATTTCCCCACGTTAAAAAGAAAAAAGAAAAAGGGGTAATATCTGGATCTACTAAACCGACTTTCAAAATTCTTTTACCAATAGAAAGTCACGTTATTTGTGAATGTCATAGGCTATATATTAGGTCTTTACCTATGAAATTGCCGTTTTGTATGAAAAAATTGAAACGAAATTTTTTCATGTATTTTTATTTGTATTAATCGAAGTAATCACCCATGCAATCAATGCATCTTTGCCAAAGCAGTGGCAGTTTATTGATGCCCTTCTTAAAGAAATCAGCTGGACGGGAGGCAACAAATTCTTCAAGGCATTTTGTACTGCCTCTCGGGTATTGAATTTTTTTCCCGCCAAGGAGTTATCCAAATTCTGGAAAAAGTAGTAGTCTGTAGGCGCAAGGTCTGGTGAGTAGGGCGGATAACGGAGAACTTCCAACCCCAGTTTTTGCAACTTGGAGACCGTCTGCTGTGCAGTATGAGGTCGCGCGTTGTTGTGCAGGAGCAGCGGAGACGAGCGATTGACCAATGCTGGTTGGAGATGTGCCAGCTTCTCCATCATTATGTTCAGTTCTTCGCAGTACAAATCTGCAGTAATGCTCACCCCGTTTGGTAAGAAGCTGTGATGAATCACACCGGCGCTAGACCACCAAACAGTGACCATCACTTTTCTAGGGGTAAGTTTTCGTTTAGGGTATTATTTAGGTGCTGAACCAGCATCCAACCAACTTGCTGAGCGCTTGCGGTTATCAAACAGAATCCATATTTCATCGCAGGTAACAATGCGGTTCAAAATTCCTTCATTTGTGTGTCTGTTGAGCAGTGCAAGGCACGTCTCGACGCGTACTTCGCGCTGGCGATCATTGAGTTCGTGGGGCACCCATTTGTCAAGCTTTTTTACCTTGCTAATTTGACGAAAATGGACCAATATTGCTTTGACGCTAACGTAACTTTTTAACGTATCCATGATGACAAAAAACATTGAAATGCGATGAAAATGTAACACTAATCAATAAACAAATGACTATTTTTGGAAAAAGGATTCCATGATTTTAAAATAAAATTAATTTGAAATTAGAATTCTTAGCCAAACAAAAAATATTTTTATTTGAAATGGCCAGTTCTGCAGAACGGCAATTTCATAGGTAAAGACCTATTATTAACCCGAAAAATGAAAAGACTTTTTGTGGTAGTCTGATTTGCAAAGTAAGTCGGGAAAAAAACGTTTCTTACGAACGCTACCTTAACGATGAGAGATATATGATTGAGCTCCAGAGAAAAGTTGTAGAGCTTGATAATGCCTACAAAAAAGTGAGGCGCAGCATATATCTAACTTTTATATTTAAGTCACAAAAAGTAGTTTTTTATAAATGTTTACCGCCCAACGAAGTGGACACGGGTCAGCCAGTGATTTCATAAATATCGTTTTTACCCAAAAACTACTGGTTCATTTGACAATATAACAAGCAGGTTTTTACATAATACAACGATAAAATAGACAGGCTAAAAATACGTAAAAAAAATAAATCAACAAAGAAAATATCTTAAGAATATTTCGAGAAGAATGTAATTTCAATTGTGTTCCTGGCATCTATGATTGTATTTAATTATGCAATTAAAATTACTAACTCGAATGCATAATTATGTAGATAATAGAATATATAGCAATTTTCCGGTAAATAAGAATTGTTCATGAGTGACTGGGCTGCTTCTATCGGCTTTTTCTAAACTGCTCAAGGAAAATCAACTTACAATTATAGATTTAAAAACACAACCTGCAGTATGTTTACCAAATAGAGAGTTCTTCTGAGAATGTGAAAGATATAGCAACGCATGTTTGCTATAATGGCTCGTTGGTTTGCAAATGAATTTATTATTTTATCTATTTATTACATACAACATTATTTACTAAATCTTTTTATGAAACTATTGCAACAAAGTAAGTATAATAATATGCTTGAAAAACTAATTAGAAACTTTATACTTCGTCGGTTACAAATTATTAGAATGCAATAGCGTTTGTTAGAATTAGCATCGTGACTTCATTATGTGCCAGCGTATTTCATTTTTAAAACTCAACCATGTGTTCAAATTCAGTCTACATAAATCAAATGGATTTTTTGAAGTGAACAACTTCTTTAGCCGCGTTGAGCGAATTTTGGTAGGAGGAAAACTCATAGGTTCGCGTCACCGATGACCTCGACGTGCTCGTGACGTATTGCGTTTGCGCCAGACTGGCGACGCGTTTTGTATTGTGTTTGCGAATCCCATCATTTGTTTGAGTTATTAATGAAGTATATAAATACTTATAAGCATACAATGAATGTTCGGAGTGCCAATAAATATGAAACCCATACTAATGTTAATAATTTCAATTTACACATTATAAAATTTAAATAATTGAGACTATAATTAATTAAAAAAAGAACACAGTTATTCAATTGTTTTGAGTTTTCACTTTTATCAGCAGTCCTTATGAGTGCCTCGACGTTTTGAGTAATAAGTTTTAGCCTTAGGATACTTGTAATATATCACTAGACCCATTAAAAATTTGCGGGTATTGGAAATATAGGACTCGCAAGTATCAGTTGTCGGTGCTTGTTTTGACGCATATGAATTTTAAAAACTTTTCAATATTCTTTAGGCATTCAGTAATCTTTGACTCATATATTTCAACGAACTGTATAGTAATCTATTCTTTTTTTTTCGTACTGACTACGCTATTGACCTAGCAAGGTCTTAACAGCTTCACCGGACTACTAGTAACCTACTCAATATGTAAAATTCTGAGGAAATGCTCGGAAAACTTTACATGAATTTGATTGAAGAAGGCGTTACTTTGCGGAAATCCTTCATTAAATATTATAGTGTATGTTGCTTTGCACTTCCGCCTTACTACGTCTTATTGTAACAAAAAGCGTTTTTTTACTAAAACACCTTAGTTGCAGTAAGACATAACAGTGGTCAATGACTTCCAGGCGGAAGTGCAAAGTTGCATCCACTATAATATTTACATGAATTTCGTTTAAGCACCCTGGTAGTATAAAAATTGGTTAAACAAATTGGTTGAAGTGCAATGTAAAAAATATCGAAAACTGTTAAATAAGATTTGTGAAGTTTATTTCCTTTAAACTCTATTAATAAGGTCTATCCGTGAAATAGTATTGTAAAATAAGTAACTAACAGTATTTTCTTTTAGTTTATAAGTAGAACTCATTGCTAATGTCCAGTATATCATGTATTTAAATATCACCTGTGTTCTTATAAAAATCTAATTATGAATGAATGAATTCTTTATTGCACTTTTGATTTGTACACTGGCGAGCTTAATGCCATGAGGCATTTTCTTCCAGCTAACCAGCGGTATTGATGTTAAGCAAAAACTTTTGTAGGTAGTGCCTATATAAATAAAACAGAAGAAAAAGGATAAATAAATATATACATGTATACAATACTATAATAAAATAAATACATCTATAACTATAATAAAATAAATACATCTAATTATATATGTGTAATTTAAATAACTTCTCACATTTCATTTCAAATTATTGCTGTTATTTTCTTTTTATGTCAAAAGGAGGCAAACTGGTGGGTTACCTGATGTTAAGTGGTCACCACCGTCCACAGACACTAGCAACACCAGGAGAGTCGCAACTTCGTTGCCAGCCTATGAATGGGGGAGGGGTAGGGAAAGGAGAAAGGGAAAGAGGGAAAGGAGGTGGGCCTCCGGTGCTCTCACTGGCTTAACGAAACGCAACAATGCAAGCACTGTTACTTCACGTTGGTGTTCTGTGAGAGGGTAGTACTACCCCGGGCGAACCGACCCATTCATGCTGAAACTAGTAATATACTCTCTACTCTACCACCTTCCGAAATGTTATATAAGCATAAAAAAAGTGTTATATATTGCATGAATAATTTGATACATTTTAAAATGTTTTTTAATCTCATTCATACATAAGTATCGTTTTAAAAAAACTTAAATCGATGTATACATAATTTTGGTAGTTACAAAAGGACAATTCTTATATTTGTATGTAATATGTGTCTGAAATAAAAAATCCCTTTAAGTAGAAACTTTATACGGAATATAAACATCTCAAGGAATTAAGTAATCGTATCAATGTAAAGAAATTGATCTATTCATAAATCTATGCTAATATTATGAAGCTGAAGAGTTTGTTTGTTTGAACGCGCTGATCTCAGAAACTACTGGTCCGATTTGAAAAATTGGTTCAGTGTTAGATAGGTTGTTTATCGAGCAAGGATAAGACAAATAAGAGCTGAGCATATTATTTAAGAATATTTTCACCTTCTACGTAAACGAAGTCGCGAGTTAAAGTTTTTTTTTATATCATAGGATGCAAACGAAGTGGTCGTTCATCTGATGTTAAGTGATCACCACCTTCCATAGACACTTTCAACACCAGAAAAGTCGCAAGTGCGTTGCCACCCTTTGTTTGGGAGAGGGGGAATGGGGAAGAGGAGAGTGGGTGGGGAGGTTGTTTATCCGACGCTTTCACTGACCGAACGAAAGGCAACAATGCAAGCACTGTTACTTTACGTCGGTTTTCTGCGAGAGTGTGGTAGTACCCCGGGCGAGCCGACCCATTCATGCTGAAACCAGTATAGCTTCAGCGTGACTCTACTACCTCTTAACCCAAAGTAACTATACCACGCGGACGAAGTTGCGGGCAGAATCTCATGGTATAATAAACACTTTGTCTCCTAATATTGTTTTAATTTATATATTTTTTTAAATTAAATACTTGGAAGACATTAACGTCATGCTCATCCGTCCGTCTGTAATTCTCAGAGAAGGTTGAAGAATTATCGTCTCTATTTAGGCCTAACTTAATTATTGATATTAATTTTTATATCCAAATTACTGTGTACACATTACTATGAAATATTCATCATATTGACAGGCTATAATTAGGCTTATGATGAATTGTGTATTGTATATGGTATGAAAAATGTTGATTATAAAAATAAAGCCTTCGTGTAATAATGATACAGTAAAAACTTCCTTGTATAAAATTCCAGTAATACAATAGTATAATCTTCAAGCATCCGATTAAAAAACTTCACACTTGACAGAAGTCGTAGGTAAAAACATTGGACCTTTAAACGCTTTTATATTGTTTTTTTTTTATTATAATATTCCTCATGTTCCCATTGTGATGCCACAGCAAAGTAATTGACAATGTGTAGACCGTGGTATTAAAAAAAAACGCAGTTACCTACACGTCGCCGTGGTCCTCAATCAACATTAAAAATGAATGCGACGTTATAAAAAAACTAATGAACTTCGCTTGCATAATTTTCAATTGAATGAATTCAGTACGAGCCTTGAAGCGTCGTCGGTCGCTAATTACAATAATTGTGATCCAGGTCCGTCTTCAGGGGAGTTCTTGAGACGGTAATTAGTGAAGAAATTCATTTGTCAAGAACTCGGGACACGAGATTGCTATTAAAGTAATGCAAATTAAATTCAATCGACAGATATGGTTTGATTTTGATCTTGACAACATTTTCAAGAATAATTCTAAAGTCAAACTTATTACAAACAGTACTAGAGTTCCAAAGACGAATTTTGGCGCGATTTCCTACGCCACATTTTGACGTATAAGAACGGGAAATTGGTACTTGACCAAAAAGAGAGAAAGAGAAAACAGAACTATGTTATAAACCGAGCGTCATAGAGTAAGGGCATATGTACAGATATGTCAAATCAAATAACAAGATCATTAAAAAAGGTCGTGGATTTTTATTGAAGTAAAAACTTTTTTAGGCGCGTTGAGCGGTGTTTTTATGACAGGAGATAAATTTCTAATTTCGCGTCATAACATGCTGGTAGGCATGACCGATCGTCTTGCGTCATTGTATATCTTAATATATCGACATTTTGTATTAAGATTGTGCAGCCTATCATATGTTTGATGAATTAATACACAATATAAAAAGAAAGTATTTGGTTATTATTCGGAGTGCCAATAGATGTAAAAGAGAGACAAACGATATTAATTTACAACTTATGAAATGTATAATAATAATAATTCACACATTAAAAATTCAAAAGATAATACACTTTAAATTAAATTTCTTTGAGTTGTCACTTCTGTCGGCAGACCTTATGACTGCCTCGACTTTTTATCTACAGGTTTACTTATATCATTAGTACTGAGATGCACACGCTGTTCTTCTAATGCGAATGTTAGATAAAATAATTTATATTTCTCTACCTTATATCTAAACTTTTATCGTTTTTTATCATCATTAGAGACTACAACTGAGGGTAGGAACCTAGTCTCTTATATCCTTCCAAGCCGATCCATTTCGAACCTCATACACTAACTACTTTTTAACCGACTTCAAAAAAAGGAGGAGGTTATCAATTCGTCTGTATTTTCTTTTTTTTTTTTTTATGTTTGTTACCTCATAACTTTGGACTGGGTGAACCGATTTTGATTATTCTTTTTTTATTTGAAAGCTGGTACTTCCCGTGTGGTCCCATTTCAATTTGGTCCAGTTCCGACAACGGCATCCAGTGCAAAACCGTATAAGTTTTAAATTTGCATTAAGTATGTACACGATAAATAGACGAATAACTCAATATCACGCTAACCGATTTCCATGATTCATTTTTTATTGGAAAGGATGTACTTCAAGGGTAGTTTGATGAGAGTTTGGTTAGGTTTTGATTATGGGATCCGTGACAAAGTAAGAAAACTTTCAAGAAACGAGCCTACGCGTTTCTTAAGGCCCGCAACGCATCTGTGTTTCCTCTCGTGTCGCAGGTGTCCATGGGCGGCCGTGATCACTTACAATCAGGTGACCCGTATGTTCGTTTGCCACCAGTAGTATAAAAAAAACTCTTCAATTCTTAGAACCTATTGTTCTTATGTTCGTTGATGTATTGCAACATTACGCAAGCATTGTAATTACATTACTTAAGGTGTATTATGTGTGAAGCGATGGTAGCCGAGTTGGTGGTAGAAATTATCGCGGAGTATTGATAAGGTTGCGTTCGCACCAAACGTTACTTATTGTACAACCAATTGAAACCATATCTATAATATAAAAATGAATCGCTGAATGTGTTGCTAAGCGTAAATCTCGAGAACAGCTGAACCGATTTCGCTAATTCTTTTTTTGTTTTGTTTGTTATTGTCAGGAGAAGGTTCTTATGCAAAAAAGCGCATATTTTAATATACTTAAAGCGGAACGGAGTTCGCGGGCACTGCTAATAAAATATATTTATGTACACAAAAAATGGAAAATAAAGTAAATTTTCAAAAAAAAGTATTAACCGACTTCAATATCAATCAAAAACCCATAAGGCACTAAAAAGCGGAAAATAAATAGTTTATCAAAATAACCAAATTAAATAAAACATATGAATATGTGTGCTACCTAGAGATATATTAGAAGTCGGTGCCAACTGAAAATCGTATTATCTACATAGGTATAAAAAGTTTAAGTTCACTCTCGCGTCTCTTAATACTTTTCTACCTAACAAAATTAAATTTCGGTTGGCACCATTTCCAATACATCTCTAGGAGCACACATATTCATATGTTTTATTTAATTTGGTTATTTTGATAAACTATTTATTTTCCGCTTTTTAGTGCCTTATGGGTTTTTGATTGATATTGAAGTCGGTTAATACTTTTTTTTGAAAATTTACTTTATATAGCAATGCAATCCAACAACTGAGTTGAGTTCTACGTTCATAAAGTTTTCCCTCTAGAAATATTTTACGTACCCTGGTCTCTTCCATCTTTATGACATGCCTTACCAAACGCAGGCGTTTAATGTAAACACGTGTCCCTTAATAAACTATTATGTATTTTTTCTTTTTCTACTAACCTGGTAAATACTTCTGATTCAAATTTGAATCGATTGAAGTACTTAATGTACTCGTAACTAACGTATTTAAGTTGATAATTATTCATACTGTATCCGTCTATATTGCTTTCGAATTGTACCTTTTTCTAGGATATATGATGAGTATAGTGGGCTATCCTTAAAAGATAGATATTCGAGTATTCCCAGACTTGTTTGTAGATATATAAAAGGGGTATATCCCAGCATACCTTGTTTTGGTAATATCTCAAAAGGATTACGCAGCATTTTCAACGAAAACTCCCAGGCGGCTTGTTGTATTTCAACAAATTTACACAAAACTTTGACAAATTTTATACCAATACCTTCCTAATTAATCACTTTATCGACTGGTGTAACAGTATGGAAATGCATTCAATAGTTTTTGAGTTTATCGCAAACAGACGTGGCAGAGCACTTTGTATTATACTAGACTGGAGAAAACAGCATGAAAATTCGTCCAGTAGTTTTTGAGTTTATCGCGAACAGACAGGCAGACAGACGTGGCAGAGGACTTTGTTTTATACCATGTAATGGTGATGATTATCTGTGTGAATTTAAATAGTAATATTAGCATCGCACCGCTGCACAACCTAAGTACAGAAGGTTAAAATAGTGTTTTTGCACGTCGTGTATTTTTTATATGCCCGTGTATTTGTCTCTATACAAAATCAGAAACCAACTAGTAGGTACATTTTACTTTACGGAGCAGAGTTTAGATACTTATTAAATTTACTAAATACTTAAGTTTATTTTTTTTTAACTTAAATATTATTTTTTAACACATTGTGTTGATGGATTCTATAATAACACTAGTAGATATCGTTTGTCCGGATTGGAAAACTAGGTTTATTTATTCATTTAAGTTCCGCAAAACTGAGTTTAATTGGCATGAAACCTGTTACAGGTGAACACAACATGTATACAATAAGAGAAAGACATGTAATTAAAAAATAACTGGCTATTGTCTAAACATCAGAGCTCATGTTTAACATGATAACACGAATAAGAAAATATCCTTAAAATATTATGTAAATATCGCATTTGAAAAATCAAAACGCTTTTGTTGACGTAAATTAGTGAGTGGAGGTCGGCAATCGGGAAAGTGCTGGAGAGAGTTGTTGCTTTCCGGATCGTCTAGCACCTGGAGGAAGTGGGGTCGAACGTGGCGGACGCGCAGTTCGGCTTCCGGGCAGGGCGTTCGACAGTCGCTGTTTATGGTGGTGACCTCCCAAGGGGACAGACTTCTGGTGGTGTCTTTGGACATCCCCAACGCCTTCAACAGCCTACCGCATTCAGTGATACGAGTGGCATTCCGATATTTCGGGGTGCCTCCGTACCTGCGGTGACTGTTGGAATTGTACTTCGTCGAAAGGAAGATCGCTTACACAGACGGCGACTATACAGCGGGGGTTTCCACAGGGGATGATATTAGGCACACTTTCTTGGAACATGGGCTCCGACTGGGTGCTCCGCGGCACGTTCCTAATCGGAGCGCGCATAATATGTTATGCAGATGACACCCCAGTCGTAGCCCGGCGAAGGAGTCTCGACGAGCAGCTAGTGTGTACCCAGGCGGCCTTCTTATTAAATACGGAGCCCAGTGGTCACCTTCAGCAGAGCGGACCGTGGGGCGGCTCTCTAAGGTGAGTAGCGTAGTACAATCCTTTGCAGCCCCAACAAACGCTCGGTCGGTACACCGTGGGGTTTTAGTCCGTGCGAGTCGGACATAACCTACTCTCTCCCCCGGGAGGGTGGGTATCCAAAATAGATTTCCCTATGTTAATAAAAAGAGATTAGTGAGTCTAACGTCATGAAAATTTGGACAGAAGTTATTTCATATAAGTTATGAAGGCAGCCGGAAAATTCCTATTCTAAATATGTTTAAAAATGGGTAAAAATAGAATTATTCTTATGATATTTATGATACAAAAGCGAATCAAGGCACGATGTCCAAGTTGCATTACTGTAAACGTGAACAGTTAAAATTGGATATAGTCATAAAATGATAGCTCTGTTAATTGTTTTTCGTTAAATTATCAATATTTAAATAATTTGTAGGCTTTTAGTGTTTTACCACAATCTCGCTTGATGCTAAATGTTGAGTGGTCTAAGATAGTAAACACGTGAATCTAGAAGGGGGTAGGCTATTTAAGTGCAGCTGTCGGAATACATCTATAAGTGCTTATTGACAGATTTTCTGCTTGAGTGCGGTTGTTAGATAGGCAGGCTTAAAAAATTCCAACCACAATGCTTTTGTTTTTATCACGACATTTTCCTCCAACAGAAACTCCGACTAATTCGCGATGATTCGAATCTGTATTGATGTGATGATATGGTCCTAATCAACGCGGGCTCCAGTACTGCAATGAGGGTACAGACATTCAGTGATTATACGGTGTTCAAATTGGAAATTTATTGTCATGTACCTAAGAGCATCTTTGAACAAATACACTCGTTGTGAAATTTAATTCACGTAATTATTTACTAAAGAGTGAAAAAAAAATTACCTGAACCTTATTTTCAATGAGATATTTTTATTTTCGATAATTAATGTATGTATTTACATATTTATGATATTTAATAGAATCTGCAATCCTCGATTTTAAATACATAATCCGTATTTCTCATTTTCATGTTGATATTTTGACTTTAATGTCTGCGTCTTTCTCTTGAGACCTTTGTGATTTGGGATATATCTGTTACTTTATATTAAGAAATAAAACCATATGTAATAATATAAATAAAAGTAAGAAAGCTCTACCGTTGTGGTTAGTCATTATGTACAATAAATAAAGAATACGGTATCTAGTATTGATATACAGCTATTAAAGTTTTAAGGAACTGAGATATTTAAAAGCAGTACATTTCAACTAAGTGTACTTTCTTACCGTGAAGAAGTAGACAAGAAATGAGATGCGCATGCGCAAGAGAGAGAAAGTAAACTAACGTTGTTTATAGAGACATTTTCTACTATACTTGTTTTAAATATTTTTTGTACATAAATTATATTGTTCAGATAATTTTTTTATATTATAAGAGGCAAATGAACAAGTGGGTCACTTGATGTTAAGTGATCACCGCTGTCCATAGACACTAGCAACACCAGAGGTGTCGCAAGTGCGTTGCCAGCCTGTGTTTGGGAGGAGAGAGAGGAGAGGGGGGTAGGGAAGGCGGGCCTCCGGCGCTCTCACTGACCGAACGAAACGCAACAATGCAAGCACTATTACTTCACGTCAGTTTTCTGTGTGGGTAGTATACCGCTCGAACAGTTCGTTTCCCCTTCTTACTCGACCCCCCCCTCTTCTTTTCCCCCCCCCCCCACCTCGCCACAGCTCTTTCCCCACCCGCGCCAGCCGACCATCATCCCCCAAGCACCCTCCCTCCTTCCCCCCCCCACCCCCCCCCCCCCTCCGTGTTACATAACCCCAGCCCGGCACAGCCGCGCGCCCCCCCCCTTCGAGCCCACCACCACCTACTACCGCCCCAACCTTTCACCACCACCACCAACACCCCCCTTTTCGGGCCGGCCCCTGCGCCGGAAGCACTCCAAGGACCAACCTCTATCTGCGCCACCACAATTCCCACCCCCACCAGACCCCCCCAACCGACCCACCCCCAACGCCGCCACCCCCCCTGCAGCACCAACCACCTTCTCCCACAAGCCACCCCCCCCCAACCCACCCCCCGTGCAATCCTCCCGACACCACAGCCCCCCTCGCACGCCAACCAGCCGCCCCGCGCAGCCCTAGCCTCCCGCACACCTTCACCTCCACCCCTCCCCCCCCCCCCCCCCGCTTTTCCCTCCCCCCCCCCCAACCCGCCCCCCCCCCCCCCCCCCCCGCCCCCCCCCCCCCCCTGGTGGGTAACCCCAGACGAACCGACCCATTCATACTGAAACCAGTCTATTGCTTCAGCGTGGCTCTACCACCTACAAAAATATGTAGACGATGTCGACATACATAAACAATGTAGACGAAGTCGCGGGTATCAACTAGTTTTTAATAAAAAAAGAAACTACAGGTAAACATATGTAAATAATACACGTTACATGGTATATATTATATCTTTCCAGTATATTTGTATTTCTTTGTTATCCATTTATATTTTTCATTCTATAAATAAAGTTTATCCTATTATGGGGCTGATAGACGAATAATAACCCCTAAATAGAGTTAAAAAAATCCTTCCAGTAAATAGTCCATAGTCCATGTTAACCGATTCCCCGAGCTATCTAGTCCAAATAAATAAATCAGGAAACGTTGGAACTAGTTTCGAAACAAAGATGGCGACCTTTCAAATGGCACTGTCCATCTTACCTTTAATAGGTCAACGTATCTCCGTCAAAGCATTGGCTAAGCGTTCCGAGCGACCGGACCGTACAATTTCACAATTTGTCCGAGCGCGCTTTTTGCGCTCCCCGATAATTGGCCCTCACCTGCCCTGCGCAGGCGCACCAAGACGCGCCAAATATGGCAACTTGTCCGTCTCGAACATTTCGCTTTTTAGGAGTATCTGACAAATGTGTAATTATTTATTTAATATCGAAGTTGTGAGACGCATTTGGGCACAATTCACGTTCCGAACTTAATGTTTTTCGGTCGCCATTACAGCGGAGTGTTAAGGACGCTTTTATACCATTTCAATGTAATAAAATACGGTAATATTTTTCCCTATGCGGAAACGTGTCGTTTTTTTGTTGAAATTTATTAAGTTTAACTGTTATTTTTAATTGGCAAGTTCCAATGTTGACTGTAATATCTGCCTTCTGCTTATTTGGATATTAAAATATGTGTGTAATTGTATTTCCTTTTATGTATAAACTAGCTATTGGTATTCGAAATGGTTTGAGAGAATAGTTGAATTTAATATTACGTCATAAATTGAAGGAATGCGTATGTAAGTTATGTAGTTTCTAGGAATATTTCAATTAACTATCACCATAAGAATGTAAATCTGTCGTACTTATATATTTTTTATGCGAGGACCTACATAACATCTGATATCTAGTAACTATTCCAGATTTAGTATTTGATATTCGACTAGCTGTGCCCGCGACTCCGTCCGCATGACTAATGTAAAAAAAAACAGTGACTAATAAAATAATCTGAATATATTACATCCATTTACTTATCTACTTTTCTCTCGTACTTAAGTCGCGTCCTCATTAAAATTACAATAACTTTTGGTACAGTAAACCGATTTTAATGAAACCCAGACTAAATGTTACTCGGCGATATATTTTATGATTTTATTTGTGAGTTTTTATTGTGAATGTAGTACTTTAGCAGTGTTGCGTGTTCAAACAAACAAACAGACATGATTGAAATGTATTTTATTTTATTTAATAGCTTTTCTCGACACTTCATACGCTAGGAACCTTATGTAAAAAACAGTGATAAATAAAATCATCTGAATGTATTAAGTCCATTTACTTATCTACTTTTCTCTCGTACTTAAGTCGCGTCGTCATTAAAATTACAATAACTTTTGGTACAGTAAACCGATTTTAATAAAACCAAGACTAAATGTTACTTGAGGACATGTTTTATGATTTTATTTGTGAGTTTTTATCGTGAATGGAGTATTTTAGCAGTGTTGCGTGTTCAAACAAACAGACAGACATTTCTAAAAATGATTGAAATCTAGTTTATTACTTATTCCTAGATATCTGCAACAATTTTTTTTTTCACGAAAATCTAAAAAGTACAGACACGTTACATTTACATTCTTATTATATGTATAGAAGAGCATACTTTCCTCTAACATGGAGTGATTAATGCTTCAATCTACATATTGACTATATGTATCTACATATTGTTTGTTCGAAATAACGCAATATAACCCACTAAATTAGGAATATTAACGCGAATTAATTCCAGATTAAATACCATATTTTTTCCTGCGTTACCTAATTCAATAAGTATCTACGACATTTACTTGGCGACAACTGACAGCGAAAGAAATTACATATGAAATTGATTGAAATGAATTTATATATCTACCCAGCAAATGACCGCAATTTGGCTGTAGAATATTATTTAAACTTATACGGTGTTTATTCCAAAACAGTTAAATAAGTATTGAATCCTGGCTTTAAAAATGTTTCGTATTAAATGCACCGCGGTCGTTGAATGTTCGCCATCTTGCTCTTTTGTCTCGTTTTGGTTACGTTATGTTAGACTTGCGAAAAAGGATAACGCGAACTTGCCTCGGGGCGAGCGGGGTGCATTTTTTTTAAAATTATATTATATGAGGCAAACGAACAAACGGGTCACCCGATGGTAAGTGATCACCGCCGTCCATAGACACTAGCAACACCGGAGGAGTCACACGTCCGTTGCCGGCCTTATTTATTTTATTACGAAACCTTTTTAAAGCAAGTATTTAATACGTATTTAACTTTTTTCTAATAACACGGATATAGCGCTAGCTAGTCTAGTTACATGTTAGTGGTGAGTTATAGTAAAATAGATGACATGGTGGAAATTTTATAATTGTATAACTTTAGCCATAGGTCTAGTATATAATATCAACTAGTTAGTGCTTTCTTATAAAAAAAGTAGGTAAGTATATCCTTGTGTTATACAGGCTGCATGTTTAGACACTAGCAATATTTATGAAGGATACTCTGCACTCGATTCTCGTTCTAAATCAATTTAAAAAATAGGTGCTTAATATTTGACCTAATTATTTAGAAAAATACAAAAATTATACGCAATCCTCTACGCGTCTATATTAGAGCACAGTGTCAATAACCGTCGGGTGACTTCACTGTCACTTGAGAGTGAACGTGGGAACGGCATGAACAAAATAAATGGGTTTATAATCCGTCTTATTACCGGAGGCTATTAACTCCGGGTCGCCGCTTACAGGTTTCGGCACCGGTCATTGCACCTAGGTTTATTACGTTTGTGTTTATTCTTTTGAAAGTCTTAGAACAAACTTTAACTTACGGTCTCTTTGTTGTTTATTAGTATTTGTTTTGATATTATTATTTTATATGTTGATTGTGACCATGAACTATCAGCTCTTAGAATACTGTAAGCGACTAACCTAACACCTGGTATATCTACTCAGAAAGCATCCATGACTTCGCTGTAAAATGTCATACAAGCTTACTTAGCGCTACCTAGTGGTGAGTTTTAGTAATATAAAATTAATAATGTGGTGGAAATGTTATGATTGTAAAACTTTAGTGATCGGTCTAGTACATAATATCAGCTAGTTAGTAATTTCTTCTAATGTTTTGAATGCGAATGTGAGTTTGTTTGTTACGCTTTAACGCCCCAATGACTCGTTATTAAGAGTACAGAAACGAACATAGGTTACCTTTCAATCGGTTATAGGCCAAATTTACATTAACACGAACGAAGTCGCGAGCAAAAATTAATTGGTGTATAATTGTGACATTAAACCTTGGACCTACCTAAATACCTACGCAATAAATCTAAAAATGTTTTTATCAGAAAGACAAACTGTGTCTATTTCTCATGAAGTGTGGTTACCTAATTGAGAACGATTTCGCATACATTGACTCTACATAAATAGCGAAGATATTTTTCTTAATTAGCGTTCAGATTCTATATCGTGTGTCGTTCACGCCGGCATCTATAATTGCCAATCGTTTATGGAGAACCTAGCAATTTCTATTAGATAAAAAAGGAAATGTGAAACTTCATTGCTAATTTCAAGAATCGATGCAATATCAAGTCAGCTTTACCTTTGAACACAGCATGATGTGCATAAATATTTCGTAATTAGTATATGAAAATAAGTTGCACCCGCGGCTCCGTGTGCGTTGGTTCTTATTATTTATTGTATTTTCTACAGAATGCCATTTTTTTTGCGAATTAACGCTATTAGTCTAATGGGTCTTCACAACTTCACTGAATTAATGGTATGAATCCTTACGGCGCTCAGCTGCTGGCCAAAATGCTCAAGGGTGACAAAATGGCCGAGTCTCGGCTTAAGCTCTCGGCAACAATACGAATCAAAACTAAGCTAGCTAACCTACTCATACATATATGAATTAGTGTGGCGTACATGTGTACCAGCATATATGCCTCACAAACTCATACATGGATATTGTATCTGTCAACTTGCCTAAACTAAACAAACCAAGTTCAAAAGATAAGGGAAAAATAATAAAACCCTTCCATCATATTTGTACACGTATGTGGGGGTGATCTGTCCTGAGCTAGTGAGTAAAAATTTTCAGTGTCACTGTAACGCGCTAGTAGCGTACCCGAGGGCTCCACTTTGTGCGATCAAATCTAGGTTTGAGCTGCTGTCGAAGGTGGTCGCGGCGAGTGTGTGAGAGCGAAATTCACCATTCGACCACGCTGGCATGGAAGTGCACACCCTCTGTAGATTTGGATGCCCGCCCTGATTTAGCACGGATGTACTAACAGATAAAATGATACGAAATCTTTGCTTTACAGTACGACCATATAATGAAAAATGGCAATTTTATAATTGAACGTTCTCCCTAGTGTTTTTCTGTTTCACTCACTCACCAACTATTTTATATGGAAATTTTTTAACCCAAACTTTTCCGTACGATTTGTCGAACATTTCTTTCATACAAACTTTGTCCTGAAATGATTATATATACAACAGAAAAACAATTAACCAAATAGGAGCCCTTCTGAAGTTATACGGTGACATATATTCGGCATTTGATTTTTATATATATAGCTAAATTTCTAACAAGTTAGTTCAGAATTGATATTATATGAATATATTCCGTGATTTCTTATATTAAAGAGTGTAATTAAGCTGATAGGAAATACAAAGATTTTCGAAAAAGTTTTTACATCAGTTACTTCGATTTCATTTGAAACTAGTTTGGATAAGTTTGCGTCAATTTTTGTTAACGGGTATACGTCGTTAAACTGTTCAAGAAAATTCACAGCGTGGATCAAAAGACTTTCATTTTATAACTAGCTCATAGTCACAACTTCGTCTGCTTCCTTTCTTATCTTAACAATATATTTTATATACAATAGAAAAACATAAGTACCCGTCACCCCTTGTCCCGCTTCTCCACGGGAAAAGAAACAAGCATAGCTCAACGTGTAGTGCTTACAAAAATCATGTTTTTTTAAAAACTGCTAATAAGTTTGTAATAAATGAAGTTATCGTGATATTTTTTGAAGTGAAACTTTCTTTAGCCGCTTTTTGGTAGGGCAAAAACTTATGGAATCATGTCATCGATGATGTTGACATACCCGTTACGTATTGCACTTGCGCCAGACTAACGATACGTAATAACGACTTGTGTACATCGATATTTTGTATTGTGTTTGTGCAGGCCATCATATGTTTTATTTTATTTATTTATTTAAGGATAGCCAGTGACCAATAAACCACACATGTATCGACACTACATATGAACAAGCTATAGGCACATTGGCCTTTAAAATCTGCCACAGCATGCATTATGTGGTAGATAAATTAAAATCTGAACACTATAAAGATGAACACGATATAAATTAAAATAATAACAAATAATTCTAAATAGCTGATACTAAAGGAATATCACTCAATATCAAGTAGGGAGTACAAGAACAAGGCGGAAAACATAATAGATTATTATTCATAAATTGTTAAGAGCTAAAACGTATGTCTCTCAGCAACGATGATGCTTTATTCTTGAAGGTGCACAAGGGATCACCAAAGATGTCCAACTCATTTGTCTTAGTCTTGAGACAGGTGCATTTAATCCGATATTAGTTTTTATAAATGTTTGATTAAGTAATAGACTGTATAAAAATGTATATAATTATTACGTTGAGTACCAATAGATATGAAAACCAGCCTAATGTCAATAATATCAATTTATCAAATTTTAAATGCAGACTATAGTGGATATAAAAATTTAAAAGTGAACAGTTATTCCATGCTTTGAGTTATTAGTACTATCAGCAGTTCTTCGACTTTTTTAACAAGGATCAAGGAGTCTAAGGAGTGAAAACTAAACAATTGATCGATATTTATTCATTAGTTTTTGTGTGATGTGGGCATAACGACAGACCATTTTATTTATATAGATACAGAAGAACTAACAATTATTTTAACATGTAAGAAACAGCTCAGTCTTTACGTTTTGATTTTTGTTAAAAAAATATTGCGGGTGTCTTGTAATAGATTATAAGTTTAATAGATTATAATTTCAGTAATTTTTAGAAATGTTTGTCTGTCTGTTTGTATGAACTCGCATTACTGCTAAAGTACTGCCATCTGGATAAAACCTCAAATCCGAAACCTCAAATAACCGAAAATTATAAAGCATATCCTCGAGTAAAATTTGGTCTTGGTTTCATTAAAATTGGTTCATTCTATCAAAAGTTATTGTTATTTTAATGAGACGTGACTTAAGTACGACAGAAAAGTAGATAAGTAAATGGACTTAATACATTCAGATGACGGACGGAGTCGCAGGCACAGCTAGTAGACAATATAATTAAATACTCGAAACTACTTGCTTCTAAATAGAATGCTATTAGTAGATTTTGACATAATGTACAAGGTGTATAAGAAAACATATCACTACATAGTATAAAACAAAGTCGATTTCTCTGTCCCTATATCCCTATGTATGCTTAAATCTTCAAAACTACGCAACGGATTTTGATGCGGTTTTTTTTAATAGATAGAGTGATTGAAGAGGAAGGTTTATATTGATAATAACATCCATTAAATAGTGGAGAAATACTGTTATTTTTGAGGTTTCTAATGTGATGTTGTAAATAATTACATTTTTTCCGCTTACATTGCAAGAAACGCAGGCGGGCTACGGGCAGTAATGAATAAATCAAAACTACTGGATCGATTTTAATCATTTTTTCAGTGAATAACATAGGCTATATATTTTATACCCGTGCGAAGCCGGAGCGGGCCGCTAGTTTTGTTATAAAATAAAAAATGCTAAGAATTGAACTTCGCCTTAAGTAAGTCACCATTAAACTGAGATGTGAACAATTCTGGATATCTATTTCCTATCATGGTTCATCATAAAAATTCTGTATTAAAAGTCGTGTAGCTCGTTACGTGGACATTTCGCAGTGATTTATTTACAGCTGCCCGCGCAAAAACTCGACGCGGAAGATGGTATTTTGCGAGACCTGCTCTTGACTGCGCTTGGGCATAAATTTTTACTGAATCTATATATATAATAGGTCTTTACCTATGAAATTGCCGTTCTGCAGTACTGGCCATTTCAAATCAAAATAATTTTTGTTTGACTAAGAATTCTAATTTCAAATTAATTTTATTTTAAAAACATGGAATTCTTTTTCCAAAAGTAGTCATTTGTTTATTGATTAGTGTTACATTTTCATCGTATTTCAATCTTTTTTGTCATCATGGATACGTTAAAAATTCGAGTAATTATGGAATATGAGTACTGTCGTGGCAGCAACGCGGCACAAGGGGCACGCAACATCAACGACGTTTACGGAGCTAACACTACAAACCAACGCATCACCTGTTATTGGTTTGCTCGCTTCTGTTCTGGGAATTTCGACCTGAAAAATGAACCTCACGGTCGTCCGAAGACTTTGGTCGACAATGACGAATTAAAGGCGATTGTGGAAGCTGATGATACAAAATATCCGGCTGAATTAGCAGCAGCTTTCGACGTTAGCGTCAACACAATATTGGTCCATTTACGTCAAATTGGCAAGGTAAAAAAGCTTGACAAATGAGTGCCCCACGAACTCAATGATCGCCAGCGCGAAGTACGCGTCGAGACGTGCCTTGCACTGCTCAACAGACACATAAATGAAGGAATTTTGAACCGCATTGTTACCTGCGATGAAAAATGGATTCTGTTTGATAACCGCAAGTGCTCAGCAAGTTGGTTGGATCCTGGTTCAGCACCTAAACAATGCCCTAAACGAAAACTTACCCCTGGAAAAGTGATGGTCACTGTTTGGTGGTCTAGCGCCGGTGTGATTCATTACAGCTTCTTACCAAACGGGGTGAGCATTACTGCAGATGTGTATTGTGAAGAACTGAACACAATGATGGAGAAGCTGGCACCTCTCCAACCAGCATTGGTCAATCGCTCGTCTCCGCTGCTCCTGCACGACAACGCGCGACCTCATATGCACATCAGACGGTCTCCAAGTTGCAAGAACTGGGGTTGGAAGTTCTCCGTCATCCGCCCTACTCACCAGACCTTGCGCCTACAGACTACTACTTTTTCCAGAATTTGGATAACTCTTTGGCGGGAAAAAAATTCAATACCCGAGAGGCAGTACAAAATGCCTTTGAAGAATTTGTTGCCTCCCGACCAGCTGATTTCTTTAAGAAGGGCATCAATAAACTGCCACTGCGTTGGCAAAGATGCATTGATTGCATGGGTGATTACTTCGATTAATACAAATAAAAAATACATGAAAAAAATTCGTTTAAATTTTTTCATACAAAACGGCAATTTCATAGATAAAGACCTAATATATAATGAAAATATATTTCCTTTGGGCTCAATCACGTCACATATTTTAAATCTTTCGAAATTTTCGCATCTGTCTACAGTCTCCGCTAAACTTTTTGATCGCTCAGAACACAAGTTTAAGGATGCATACGTATTAGTAGTGGGCCCGGCGGACTTTTCCCACCCTGATAATAAAAAAACCTACTATCCGATTGCAGCGCAACCTACCAGGTCCAATTATGAATCTAAACCATTGTCGAATCCAACGGAATGCACAAAAAACACATCAAATTATGCCCAACCGTCTAGAAGGAGTTCAGTCACATACACACGGATAGAAGAATTATATATATAAAGATGAATGTGCATGAAATGCTTAATGTACTCGTGGGTAACGTATTTAAGTTGATAATTATTAACGTCTCCTTTTTTTTAGAACATATGATGAGTATAGTGGGCTATCCTTAAAAAATAGATATATGCTCTCACAGACTTGTTTGTAGATTTACAAAAGGGAAATATCCTAACATACATTGTTTTGTTATATCTCAAAGGATTAGGCAGCGTTTTCGATGAAAACTCTCAGGCGGATTGACTTTTACCGACATTTCCAACTATTGTAGTTGTAATTCAACCAATTTACACAAAACCTTAACAAATTATATACCAAAACCTTTCTCATGAGTCACTTTATCGACTCATGAAAACAGCATGACAATCAGTTCAATAGTTTTTGAGTTTATCGCGATCAGACAGACAGACAAACAGACAGACGTGGCAGAGAACTTTGATTTATACTATTTAATGATTATGTATGACATCGAGACAGTTAAACAATAAATAAATACCAATTTTAAACTTCTTTAATAATAGATACATCAAAAAAGTCTAAGCAACATGCGTGATATTACAAATTTTACCATTTATATTAATTAATTTCTAAGTATTTACTCAAACAAAGTGCGTAGGTAAGTAAACTTTTTTGTTATTGATGACATACTGGTTGGTTGTAAAAAAAAAATTTGATTATGTTTTGTTTTTTCATAAAATTCAAATGACTGCGAATTTGTTTGAATTTAAGTGCGTTTTAATTGCTACGTTTAGTCTTGATTTTATAATTTTACCAACCATTTAAATAAAGTTAGCGACAAAATTGAATTGTTAGATATTCTTTACGTCATGAAGCGACGTCATTTGATGGCAGATGAAATGCAAAGAGCTGTAGGAATGTTGCAAGCGGGAAGTAATCAATCTCAGGTATCTCGACATTTTGGCATTCATAGAAGTGTTATTTGTCGTCTTTGGCAGCACTACAATAATACAGGAGAACCCGCTGAACAGCATCCAGGCCGTAAAAGGAGTACAACCACTCGGCAAGACCGGTACATACAACTGACTGCAAGACGCCAGCCGATGTTAACCGCTCGAGAGATAAGTTTGAGGCTACAAATTTCAAGTGGTGTTGATGTAAGTCCTCAAACTGTGCGAAATCAACTGCATGAGTACGGCCTACGAGCTCGACGCCCAATCAGGTGCCCACCGATACGTCACGGGAATCGCGCTCGTCGATATGAATGGTGTAGAGAACGCATAACATGGACCCAGGAACAATGGGATAAAATTATGTTTTCCGATGAGTCGCGATTCGGGTTTAAGCCTGATACAAGAAGGGTGCGAGTGTATCGTCGGCCCGGAAATACTAAAAGGCTCAGGTGCGTTCAGAAAGTTCATCCGTACAGCGGCTCCACAGTTATGTTATGGGCGGGTATTATGAAGAACAGGCGAACTGAGCTCGTTTTTGTAAATGGAAACATGAATGCTGAAAATTACATTGAGGATATTCTCAGACCTTATGTCTACCCATTTGCACAAACCTTTGGCTCCGATTTTAGGTTAATAGATGACAATGCGCGTTCACATACAGCTCGGCGAACCAGTGAATACTTTGCAACGGAGAACATCCGGGTATTGCCCTGGCCTGCACAATCGCCAGATCTCAACCCCATCGAGCACGCATGGGACATGCTCCAGAGACGTGTTTTGAAGGACTTGGACGGAGCGACAACAACCCAACAGCTGAAGGATTTGCTACAATTCCATTGGGAGCGAATACCGCAAGATGACATAAACAGTCTCATTAATTCAATGAATAATCGTTGCCGACAAGTTTTGAATAGCAGAGGAGACCATACTTTGTATTAAATTGTTCTATTCTTTCACAATAAATACATTTTCTTTAGAAATTTCATTTTGTAAGAAAAAAGTTTAGTTTCTTATGTATCTTAGTTTCTACAGTATATTCTAATATTGTTCATTTCTGTTATTAAAAGAACTTATAAAGACAACAGCTGTTATTTTTACATGATAGAACCCTAAAGATATTATTTTAAAAATAAAATACAACGATATAATGTGAAGAACCATCCTAAAATTTAAATTAGTACATGTTGCTTAGACTTTTTTGATGAGTGTAGATTCCTAAATACCAGAAATAATAACAAACTGGTCACTCCACGTTTCAGGCTTACTGAGACTAGTACCTAACAGTTTCTTAGGAAATAGAGTTAGATTTTATAACAAAGTCAGATAGTAAGTTCAAGTACCTTGTGTCAAACGGGTCTTAATACATAAAGTCTCTTTATAGGGTAGATCAATATGTGAACGGCACATTATTGTCAATAAAAAAATTGTCTGGCAGTGATAAATTCATGTTTTTAATAATGTTTAAAAAGAAAGTTTTACTGAAAAATCAATATTTTTACCTGCAAAGGCGTGATGCGCATTAATAAACACAACGTTTACCGGTAACCAGGTATCCTGAACCTTGTTTGGAATAGCATAAAGAGATATATATAAAAGAACCTCCTTTTCTAAAATTTTAGTTCTTCCAACGTTGCTGGCTCTTATACTAAGGTGTCGCAAAAAAGTCTTGTTACACTTTTCTCGGTCTAGCTCCCATCCGCTCAAAGAGAACGCGCGATAAGAAACTTTGGTCCAATATAACTTAAATTTATAGCTAATCTGTCTGTTATACATAGCACAAAGAAAATTTACTAAAATCTGTCAAGAATTTCACTAACTACAAATTTTTTGACTTTCGCCCGTTATTCTGGAGAACCTTTTGCGTTTTACGGGATAAAAAGTATCCTAAATGTTACCTTGTAATATTAGTTATCACTGTGTCAAGTTTCGTCAAAATCTATACTTTCAGAGTAATGCGTGTTCACATGGACAGACAGACAGACAAAAATTGTTAAGAGATTATTTTTGGCTTCTATATCGTATAACAAAATCTACCATATTTATAATTATCAAAAAATATTTAATGTACAGATTTAACCTTGTTACAGTTTTATTATAGTATAGATAAGCCGAATGTACGGTTATACTTATACAGAGCAGTTAAAAATAGTAACAAAGACTGTATCATTACATATTATAAAACAAAGTCCCCTACCGCGTCTGTCTGTCTGTCTGTTCGCGATAAACTCAAAAACTACCGAACGGATTTTCATGCGGTTTTCACCGGTGGATAGAGTGATTAATGAGGAACGTTTTAGTATATAATTTTTTCATAATCAGGGCGGGACAACGTCTGCCGGGGCCGCTAGTATGTAATATACAAGAATGGCTTGCTCGATAATGTTAGATTAAATTATTTTATCTGCATGACAAATTAATGCAAGAGAACCAGTTATTGTATTATTTCTCATTACTTTATTACCATGAATAAGTTAGTGCTTTAGCATTTAGTAATAAAAAGAATATAATTTTAAATGCCGCATTTTACGGCAATCCTTAAGGAAACAATCATACCCAGAGAGACTGCACGCACTGCACCTGACTGTTCTCGAAGAAAGACACTTTCGTGGTGACCTCATAGATACACGAAATAGTTACTCATAAGTACAACCGGCCATAATTAAGTGAAATGTATATTTTAAGAGACACAACAAGACACAATCTCATCAATAATAGAGTGGTACTAAACTGGAACCGATTGCCTGACGAAATAGTATCTGCTGATTTTGTGGTTTTAAAACCAAACCATGTGGTTTTAAAAACAGACTCGAGAACTGGCTCCGGACTAATAAACTCACTTTAAGGACGCGCTCTCAAAAAAGGTCAATTTTCACTGATTTTCGGTAAGAATTACAACAAAAGTATTGAACTTTGGTAAACGTAATGACTAACTACAGATACACTGAACCTTTAACAATGATGTACAGATGATTGTTTTTTAAAATTAATAGGTTTCCATTTAAAAAAATTAATTCTCCGTAGTCCCTTCGCACAAAGCAGCTTACTTTTCGGTATGAAAATCTCAGTAAATTTACATTTTTCTTAATAAAATACCTACTTATGCTAGATATAATCAAGTTTGAATAACAAAAAATAATATCCAAGTTATCTATAGGTACTACATCTGAGAAAAAATATATCTAGTTGTAAACAAAATTTCATGGTTTTATGTAAGTTACGTAAACTTTAACTCTTATGGAATAAGGTCCAATTTATTCCTTTATTTAGATTCGATATTAACAAAAGTATGGAAGAAGGATTCACGTCGCGCCAGACCGCGCTCAGGCGCCGTAGCGAGTGGATGTCTACGTCATTCGATAAGAAAAAAAAACTTAGTCGTAGAAATACTACCTACACACTACACAAAACGTTTTGATTCATTTCGAAAAACTAACCATTTTTTTAAAGTGGTTTACATTGCTAGTAGTAAGAGATACTGTAATTAGGTTGAAACAAACATTATCGGTGTTATTACAAAAAAATTAAATTCTTGGTTTAAAAAGGTTTCGAATTAAATGCACCGCGCTCGCCCGAGGCAAGTTTGTGTTATCCTTTTTCGCAAGTCTAACCTAACGTAAACAAAGTGAGACAAAAGAGCAAGATGGCAAACATTCAGCGACCGCGGTGCATTTAATTCGAATCCTTTTTAAAGCAAGTATTCGATACGCATTTAACTTTTTTGTAATAACACCGTCTAAGTTTGGTTTTTATTAGGTTAGTTTTTTTACATTTTGATTGTAGATGGATTTCTTGACCTTCTTTCTTCGTTCTGGAACTTCTTGACTGGTAGAAATACATGTGTCGTCTTTGTAGTCCTTTTGTTAGTAGTGTCGAGAGCTTACCACAGGACTTAACAAAGTGAGCTGATGACGACCCACTTCAAAAACTGTTATTGAACTCCTTGATGGGTAGAGACAGATATGTCTTGTTTGTACTCCTTTCGTTAAGTAATAACAAAAGCTTACCGCAGGACTGAACAAAATAATCTCATAATGGACTCTCAGAAACGGCTAGGGAGCTCCTTCATGAATAGAAATAGATATGTTGTATTCGCATTCTCTTTATTAATTTTATTATGTATTCAGAATATATATAATAATATCATAAACACGCTGCAGCATTTACAAACAAATGTAATATTTTCAAAGAATCGAGTATAAGGCTTATTGTTTATCAAAACGTGATCTCTCAATTCTTGTTTATGATGAAACGAATTATTTGGTGAAAAGTGTATCAAAGCTAGAGATGCAAAGTTTGTTGGTGGAATTAGGGTTCGTTTTACACAAAGATCATCATATGCTGCCCGTTGTGCTACAACTATTACAACTTACAATTCAGGTGTTTTGTAGTATGTTGTTCACATAATTATTTTTGATATAGAAGCAAACGCTAATAAAAAATTCTCCTATTTAAATCTCTGAGCGCATATTCAATATTCGTAGCTAATATCTGTATGTACTAAAATTCAGTTATCACGATGTAGTTACTCACGTAGCTCATGAGGAATTAAACATTAATCAGACACTATGACATTTTTCAGCGTAAATTCTATATTTCTAGCTACTCTATACTATACAAAAATTTTGTTATCACGACAAAGATACGCATCTTGCCTATGAGAAATGAAACTTTCAACCGATACTGTGAGACTAAACATCTGAACCCAATCCTGATGTTTGTAGCTACTATGAATACTAAAGTTCAGTTATCATGATACAGCTACTCATCTGATCCATAAAATGAAACGTTGATCTGACTCTATGAGACTAGACTTCTGATCGCAAAATTGATGTTTCTAGCGACTGTCAGTACTAACATTCTGCTATCGTGATACATCTACTCACTTGGTCTATCAAAATGATAGTCTCATCTGATATGACAAGACTCAACCTCAGAGTGCAAACTTTATGTTACTAGCTATTATCAATATTAAAATTCTTTTATCAAGAAATAGCTCTCATCTGGTCCTTAAGATATGAAACATTTAGCTGACACTATGACACTAAACCTTTGAATGCAAACTAGATAACTGTTATTTATACTAAGATTCAGTTATCATAAATACTGTCTTCACCAAACTTTAAAAAATTTAAACCTTGCTCCTACACTGGGAGACTAAACATCTAAGCACAAACTTGATGTTTCCAGTTATTATCTAGACTATGATACAGTTACCATAATACTACTCCTCATGAGAATGTTGAGATATGATACCTTGAACGGGCACTAAGGGGCTAAATATTTGAGCACAAATTCAATGTTTCTGTCTATTACGTATACATATTTAGGTTAAGTTATACTTTTCTCTGTAGTCCGGTGAAGCTGTTAATACCTTGCTAGGTCAATAGCGTAGTCAGTTCGAAAAAAAAAATTATACTGTTCTTGACGTAGTATGACCTTGAGAAACTATAATTTATTTTGGTACTATAGCATCAAATATAACAAAAAGTAGAACATCAATAATAAGAAAATATTGTAATATTTTTTATAAAAGTATCAAAGTCGTTTCAAGTGCGCTATAATTTCGCGGCTTATCAGTTGTCGTGTCTGTGTGCGTGAGCTATGCGCGTCTAGTAGGACTCGATACCAAAATTGAACGGCGAAAAATTGAGAGCGCGTCCTTAATAAGCGAACATTTGCAGTGACCAAATCACGACAAAAAATTTTGACACAGTGTGATATAGACATATCAGTAATTATACTGCTGGTTTATTAGCTATGAATAAATAAATAAATAATTTTTCAACCGAATACTACAATATTGATAAGTAACATTATGAGTTTAAATTACTAATAACTGATACCCGCGATTTTGTATTGTACATGATAATACACCGTTTGGCTCACCTCAAGGCGCGGAAAAAGATATCGAATGCTTATAAAAAATCTTAATGTGTCTTCTCTCGTATTTAACTCGCGCCGTAACTGAAACTATCATAACTTTTGACAGACAGTATAGATTGAATGTATTACGTTCATGTATCAAGTAGATAAACTTTTCTCTCGTACTTAACTTGGGCCGTCATTCAAACTACAATAACTTTTAATAGAGTGGACCGATTTTAATGAAACAAAGACTAAGTTACTATCGAAGATATACTTTATAATTTTCTTGGTGGGGTTTTATTGTTGACCGAGTAATATAGCAGTGTTGCGTGTTCATATAAACAGATAGACAGACCGATATTTCTAAAAATGGTTGAAAGGTATTTTATTGTGTACTAGCTGTGCCCGCGACTTCGTCCGCGTGGAACGTTATGTAAAAAACAGTGATTAATTCAGTCATCCGAATGTATTAAGTCCATTTATGTATCTACTTTTCTTTCGTACTTACGCCGCGTCGGCGTTAAAATGACAATAACTTTTGATAGAGTGGACCGCTTCTAATAAAAACATAGACTAAGCTATTCTCGTAAATATGTTTTATAAATTTCTTGCTGTGGTTTTATTATGAACCCCTTATTTTAGCAGTGATGCGTGTTCATACAAAGCAGACAGACAGATAGACATTTCTAAAAATGTTTGAAATTTATTTTATTACTTATTCCTAGACACCTGCAACAATTTTTTTCACGAAAATCGATAAAGTACAGACACGTTAGTTTTACATTCTTATTATATGTATAGATTATTAGAACTTTCGCAAAACTCGTTGACATTGTATCATCAACATTTAATAGATGACGCACGAGTCGTTAATACCGAAACTATACAAATACTAGCGGACCGGGCGGACGTTGTCCTGCCTTGAAAACAAAAAAAATCCTAAAAGTCGATCGCAGCGCCACCTACCGGTTCCAATTGTGAATCTAAACCATTCTCGGATCCACTCGAACACGCACAAAAAATTTCATCAAAATCGGTCCAGTCGTTTAGGAGGAGTTCAGTCACATACACACGCACACAAGAAATATATATATTAAGATAACCTAACGTTAATACAGGAGAGGAGCGGCAATAAAAACACACAATCAAATAAGTTAGAGGGAAACTCTTAATGAATACAGATAAACTACCTACTTATTGGGATATATAAAATGTATTACCACGTAAACAAAACCGCGAGCTATAGTTCGTATATTATAAACTATATAGTTAATCTTAGTAGAATAACTTATTTGGATTTATTAAAACTAAATACTAGCTGAAATTCGCCCAGATCGCTACGGATACAATGAACTTTTAATTTTTTTTAAATTACACAGTGTCAATCGAATCCCAGTGATTTAGCCTCAAAACAACTGTATTTTCATTATACATAGGATATAGAGAAAATTTCGTGCTATTCAAAATATGCGTAATTAAATACGACAATTGATTAAGTTTTGGTCAAATAATGTTTTACAAGTACCTTTTTTCTAAATACAGTACTCATGTGATAGATAGAATAGAAATACAACTTTAACGCGATGGAAATAAGACTTAAAATTGGGCGTATTTTTGTAGTTATACTTCTTTTGGCGCGTTAGGGAAAAATGATGAGAGTAAATTTTTACGATGCGCCCGCACACCGTCACGAAAAACCGACACCCTGAAGTTATTACGATGCGCGCGCACACCGTCACGAAAACCGACACCCTGAAGTTAGCTATAGTTAACTTTTTCTATTGTTAGTGTCGTTTTTCTACAAACGTAGAATAAGGCGAAAGGTAAAATTTTTGAAAAGATTTTTGTCTTGTTACGCCAAAGAAGTATAACTTCTAACGCATGTACATAAGTAGTACACACATACTTTTATTTAAATAAGTTATATAAATGGATAGCCAGTTACACAAAACATAGCAAGAATTAATTGCATTAATTATTGGTGATTTTAAACTAAAGCGTGACTCTTGATACCTCATTACATTCAGTCGATAGTAGTTTTGTGTTTGATTAGCGGCCTTCACTCAAATAATTGACGAGGTTTTTATATCAAAACATCGCACAGAATTAAATCGGTCATTCGATATATATTGCAGCTAATAATTTAAAACTACCTAAGAAAGAAAGATTTTTTATCTTCCCTTATACGGCGTATGTACGTCCTTTTCTCAGAAACTAGAAAGAGAAAGTAAGAAATACTTTATTGTTGTAACAAACGTACAATTAAATTATAAAATCAAATTAGACAAAAAAAAATACTTTAGAAAAATGAAAAAAAAAAAAGTGTGTGTGTACTTATGTACACGCGTTAGAAGTTCTTCTTTGGCGTAACAATATAAAAATCTTTTTAAAATTTTATCTTTCGCCTTGTTCTTCGTTTGTAGAAAAAACGACACTAACAATAGAAAAAATGTATTTAATACATTGAAAGTTTTAATACAAAGAAATACAAACAACAAATACAAAGAAACAAAATGTTGACTATAGATAACTTCAGGGTGTCGGTTTTTCGTGACGGTGTGCGCGCGCATCGTAAAAATTCACTCTCATCATTTTTCCCCAACGCGCCAAAAGAAGTATAACTTCAAAAAATGTCCAACAATTGGCAATCCCATTCAACAAATATGTTCAGTACAAAAGTATTGCAGTACCGATTTTCGCTGAGAGCCCATATGATGATAAACGGGCGTTCATTCGGTCATATTAATGTTATAATACAAAATAACAAACAAATAACACAGACACAAATAATACGTCACTGATGATCACATTAAAATAGCTACTGTAAATACAAATACAATACGGAAACAAATATAAATTTAGAAAACAGACACAAAACTAACAGAAATAAACACACAAAAATAAACATAGCTTAAAATAGAACTGCGTGAATACATTGTACGTCATTTTAATTACGAGTTTGAAGTTGCAACTACACGACTGATTTCTGATGATTGAGGAAGAGTCACGTTTCCTCGAGACGCGACACGGACAACATATAGCTCTGCGTTAAAAATCATGAGGTTTTCGATCAAAACAAGTTACCAGAGCCTAAGTGGTAATACAGAACGCCAGTACCACAGGTCGAGCAACACAAGACCAGGAGATCCTCATGTTCGAACCCTAATAACATCTAGCAATGATGTTATAAGTAAATAGCTGTAGATGAACAGAAAATAAATGGCACAATAACGCACACATACGTAAAGTAAGATGGCATATTCTCAGTATCGGCGGTGAAAAAGAAATAGTTATATGTTGTTTAAATACGGGCGCATTAACGGGCAGCCGTCAAAAAATAAGCTAGCCAGCCAAGTTTTTACAAGCTGTTGTCGAAGCTTTTTAGTTATAATATCATTGACATCTAGGCAGGAAGAGTTTCGTAGGTACATACTAGCTTGTGCTCGCGGCTTCGCTTATGTTAATTATGAATATTTCTCTCTCGAAAACACTACTTTTTATGGGATAAGAGGTATCCTATGTCTATGGGATAAGAGGTATCCCATGTCTATAGGAAAGTTCTTTACAAAATTTCTTGCTCCCATGTCGTAAGTTGTCTGTCAGTCCGTCAGTCAACCTTAAGAATCGTATTTATTAAGTTAGAGTTTGCTCCCAGTAATGGTCACGTACATTGATTTAAACTGCTCGGTGTTTCTCGAATAACGAGAAGTGAAAGGTTTAACAGAACGACAGTTATACTGACATCGACTACACACTCGCCATAGACGGTAAAATCTGATGGGTTTAGTTCAAACACTGCCGTTTATGTGAAGTGAACCGGCTGTTGTTCATAAGCTGTGTACAGTACAATAAGAAGCAAAATCAAACGGTCGTGATTGGTCGATCACAAATCAAACGATTGCTGTAATCCGTTTCAGTTACGCGTCTCGTTCGTTTATCGACTGTTATCGATTTATTACTTGTAAATAGGTTCACGTCCTGTGCTATACTTATCTTAAATATTTTCAATTATTATTATACTAGCTTTTTACTATGACTTCGTCTATATATTTTTGGTATATTCAGGATGCAAAGGCCCTTCTCTACGTTATTGTTAAGTTTAGTTATAAATAAGATATACCAAGCTACCTCTACATCAAGCTGCTACAGCTTTGCTTACGTGAAGTGCATAATAGCAATAAATGTCAACTGTATAGGAAATCTGTTACCCTATAACATTTAATATTTTTTCAATGTTTGCTCTAGCTACATTACAAAGGAAACTAAGAATTTTTGGCGGGATCTACGACTTTTTTTTAATATTATAGGGGGCAAACGAACAAGCGGGTCGGGTCACCTGATGGTAATTGATAACCGCCGTCCATAGACACTAGCGACAACAGGGGAGTCGCAATTGCGTTGCCGGCCTGTGTTTGAGGGAGGGGGAGTGAGGAAGGGTTAGGGGGAATGGGGGGAAGGTGAGGGGACGGATAGGTAGGTACCCGGCGCTCTCACTGACCGAACGAAACGTAACAGTGCAAGCGCTGTTAGTTCAAGTCGGTTTTTTGTGAGAGGGTGGTACTACCCCGGACGAGCCGACCCATTCATGCTGAAACCAATAATAGCTTCAGCGTGGCTCTACCACCTACTATAATGTCATCTGGCCTTCATATTTTATTCAAAATCTACTGTTATTTGACGCTATATTTTGTAATATCAGTGGCATTTAACGTACTATCGTTGGTTTATTATGCACAAGTGTATTGAATAGGAATTAATACCACGGGGCATGAATTCTGAGATGCCACAAAAACTCCCTGGAAACTTCTAACAAAAGCACCACCTACTTGTTAGAACATCCAAATTATCCCAAGAAACTTGTAATATTAAATTAAAATAGGAAAAATAATAACGAAGATTACCCTAAAAAAATTACCTGTCTCGTCGTCTACCTGTATGTATGAACTACCAATGTCGGCATTTTTGGATCAATATAGCGTACAAGAACCGAGCCTAATGCTATCTCAGTAACCATGCCAATAACGCATCTTTGATGCTTCTCGTATCATAGGTGTCCATGGGCGGCGGTAATCACTCACCATGAGATGACCTACATGTTCGTTTGCCTTCAATGGCTTAAAAAATCTGAATTTCAAATTTATATAGAGTCTTTTTTTAGTAAATTCCCGGTGTTAACAATTGTATTCTACTCATTTGGTCAATATTCAAGGGTTTAGATAAAATTCATGTGGACTTAATTTATTATTAACCTGTCTCTCTTTTCAGATTAGAAGTACAGACACACTACTACGGAGGGACACGTATTAATGGACCGACAGACAGAGAGATATTGCCCTTTATAATACGTTACAGTTAATGTGGATTGAGAGTCAACAAAATATCTGAGCAAAAACAGAATAGATACAAAAAGCAATGACACTCGTGTGCCCATAAAACAAAGGGGAAAGTCTGAAAGATAGCAATCCGCCCAGCTCTATTATACGTAACAGAATGCTAGACAGACAAGAGGGACCATGTACAAGAAGTACATGCCGACAAAATGAAGATGTTGAGTTTTAAAATTGTATCAGTCATGGACAAAATTACTAAAAATCGGCTCAGATGCTAACGGTAAATAAAAAGGCGTAAATGATCGGGTGGTTCAAGTAGTTATAAACCGAGGTAGGGTTCTTCTTCGGTATAGTGGTAAAATGTTGCGAGAAACCCAAGAAAACTCAGTTGCAAGAATTGAGAAGGCAAGACAGATTGGCTTGGTGTAAAAATGTGAGGAGACCTGACTCTAAATAACAGGAAAAGGCATGGACAAAGAAGAGAAACAATAAGCAAGCAATGAACAATAAAATGAATGTGGAAACAAAAATTAGCCACGGCAGTACTTGTTTGTTTGTTCTTTGCGCGTCCCAGGCGCGTTATTAATCAGGCTAACCCACATGCATTCTTTGTATTTTTTTTTTTTTTTTTTTTTTTCTCGGGGGAGTTTTTTTTTTTTTTTTGTTGGGAAGCACCACCCCACCCAAAAACAAACCCCCCCCCAAAAACACTTTCCCCCCCCCCCCCCCCCCCCCCCTCCCCCCCGCCAATCTCCCCCCCAGGGGGAAACCCCCCCCCCCCCCCTCTGGTTGCTGGATATACACCGGCTGATCCCGGAACGCGACACGCCCAAACGTGCCACTATGGCGGGTGTTCCACCTGGTGTACGGTGGTCGCGATCCACGGGTACACACTGACCCTATCAGAGCGTTGCTTTTGGATTCTCACATAAATGATTCTAGTACACTTAGTGACGTAAACAAGTAAATAAACTATTGCAAAATATAATACTCCAGTCTAAAATTAATTTAAGTAGCAGGTAACATATGTCTGAAAAATATTCAAAAATTTTCCAACCCAATTTACTGGTTTCAATTTATCTTCAACGTAACTATGTATAAAAAAATACTCATACCAAATCGTTAATTATGTGGATGATTAATAGTGCGTTGTCAACGCCATCTAGCATCGAATGTATTAATTACATTTTGTTTTGGTGACAGCGAACCAATGGAACACGCGGTCGTCACTGCGTCGAACGTTATGTTAATGATGGAATGGTATGCTTTTATGGTGTGTATTTTTTTATTTGACAAAATAACGTAAACATTTACACGTCGGTTCCTCTGTGAATTTATATTATTAGTTCATTTTAGTTTGCCGACAGATTTAATAACTTGAATGTACTAACCGAACTTAAGTAAAGAGATAAGGGAATTTGTTTACATATGTACAAATTTTAAGCTGCTTCGTGAATATTTTAATCGTATGTAAGTTAAGATTTTTCTCAGTTTTACAGTTGCGTTTAATAATAGACTTAAAATAGAGTTTGTATCGCTGCATATTATAAAATAAAGTACTCGGTCACGTCTGTCTGGCTGTCTGTTCGCGATAAACTCAAAAACTACTGAACGGATTTTTTTGCGGTTTTCACCAGTAGATAAAGTCATTCATGAGAAAGGTTTAGGGATATAATTTGTCATGGTTTTTTTTATTATTAGGGCGGGACAACGTCCGTCGTGCCCAGTATTCTTGTATTCTTGTATTGTAATAGCAAAAAGGAAGTCTGTAAGGAACTTGTCATTGAAAAATAGCAGTGATAGAACTTTATAATTATCACAGGAAATATTATTTACCATTTATACGAAAAATAGCGTTGGATAAAGATTTGTTATTCAAATAAATCTATGTGCATATATTAGCAGTATTTAAAACAGTGTCGCTATGACCCCATGTGTGATGGAACAAGGTAGGTAAGATTAATACGGCTTAGTTATGTATATTACAATTTAACATTAGGTAAATTAAATGCTTTTTCTTTGTTTTTACTAAATTTTAAAGTAGCTTTTGGGGTTTTAATCATTAAAATTAATCGCTGTAGATGCGATTTCTGATTGTACGGAACAGAATAGCATATGTTGCTAAAACATCTTGCTTTAGTAATCTTTAGTGTAATCAAACTTCGTAAATTTTTACAGCAGTAAATAAAATTGTATATAAGAGAATAATTCTCTGTGTATAACAATGGACAATTTAATTTTATTACTGTTTCACTTGAGTTAGATCGTGAATTAGGTAATTACAATTCGTGTATTTTTAAATATATAATTCAACGAATTAATTAACACGTAATGTAAAATACGTCCAAATTGAAGTGATATTAGAATTATTCAACGAGATAAGGTAAGCGTCGACATATCAGTACATAACGGACTCATCGCCTTACGAAGGAATTTAAATATTCTTCGAATTTACTGTACGGATTATATAAATCATAATAATAGCTTAATGGTATGTGAATATATCGACGCCCACTTTTAAATTAATTGCGATGTAAGTGGTGATAATTTTGACCCTCATTAAATTAGTTTTCCTTTGTATTTTTAATGATAGAAAATTGAATGTTATATTGGATATAACATATACATAAATATTTTATCGTTTTTGAAGTAAAACTTCTTTAGGCGCGACTAGGAGGTAACTGGACGACAATGCAACGGAAGTCCGTTACGGTAATATGGTGGCACGTGTCTGTACCATCCGGTTTATAAATATCTTTGAATTTGTCAATTTGTTTATAACAAATCAATCAAGAATTTTTGGAAAAAAAGAATAAAAAATATTAAATTAAATAATAATAAAAATCATACAATAGAATTAAATATGTATATATGGGCGCGCGACCGTGCTGCCATCTGGTTTGAATGTAAGTAAGTAAAAAATGAAATCAAAGCCATCAGCTAATTCGGAGCTTAAATGACACAGGAAATATTATTAGCAACTTTGTTATAAAGTAAATAAAATATAGAACAGTTATCATTAACCAATCATATCATATTTGAAGTACGACAGTAATTAAATTATTGTTTTAAAATTTATAGTGGTCGACGATAATAATGTATATATTACTAGTGTTACATCATTAATAAATGCCTTTTTTAATTCTCATGTGATATATTTATTTTTAACTTAATCGCCATATCTTATAACGCCAAGGAAATTTTACTTCAATCGCGTGTGACGGTTACACGCACTCATTTTTTTTTAAGGTTTCACTTCTATCGCGTGATATATTTTTCCATACTATTGACGAGTCGCAACCATATTTTATAATTCTATTCATCATACTCCAAGCTCCTTACGTTTCTAAATTTAAAATCTGTGAACAATCAATATAGCTATTAATATAAATAAAAAAATAAATCATGCTAGGCTTTTATGAAACGCAGATTTTCATACAAACATATTCCTCTGGATAGTGACACTAAAGCAAATATTTTCATTTTTTTTCGAACTGACTACGCTATTGACCTGAAGGGCCTTCACAGTTACACCGTATTAAGGCAAGCGCTTAAGGCATTTTGCCGTTTGGTAACAACTTCAAAGGTGCCAGAGTGGCCGAACCTCGGCTTGGGCTGCTGTTGGGCGACACCGCGAATTTATACAAGCTAAACCAAGCTAACTATTCATAAATATAAGAATTCCTGCGTCACTCATGCATACCGTTATGCGAGCCTGACGAATTCAAACGTGTATGTTGTGTCTAATAACTTGGCCAATCTAAACTAACCCAGTTCGAAAATAATGGAAAAAAAAACCGTCCACCATATGTGTATCTGTGTGTATGAGTGCACGTATGCACGGGTGATCTGTGTTGTGTTGTTCAACTAGTGATTGAAAATTTACAGTGGCACTGTATCGCGATAGCAGCATGCTCGAGGGCTCCACTCCAGGGATCCGACCTAGGCTTGAGCCGCTACCGAGGGACGTATTATATTATCTATACCTGGCAGTGCCATGTTTTTATATTTTGATTTTTTCATAAATTCATTATCATAACAACTGGGCTAGGTGGTTAACATTACTAAAAAATCCCGATTTCAGTGACTCCACCCTTTTCACATATCCACTAAAGCCACGATCTATACACAAGGCTTTTCTTCAAAAAAATATCGGTTAGGATTTGGAGTATAGAAGGTAGAGGTAAGGAGAACCGTCTCATTTGAGTGATATGTTGAAAAAGTGTCCAGCTTTAAGCAGTGAATAATAATCCCAAAACCTTTCAAAATGATGCTAGAATAGGTAAAGGTTAGTCAGATATATGTTTTTATATATAACCTAAAATAACTGCTGTGAGAAACCGTGGAGAGTAATTGAATTTTTGTAAAATAAGTTTAGTGATTTTTCAGTGTATACTCTTAGAAAACTTATTAAAATACTTATAAAATAATTAAACCTGTTGCTAGTTTAGCTCCACACTAATTTAGTACATTTTGTCAAATACACTATCACACACATGGTTCTCTGTATCTCTACACTCCATAATTTGGGGTAGAAAATTGGAGCATACGAAGTTGTGATTTCGTCTTTTCATGTATATTCAGCCTGAACTACAGATGTCTCTCTCACGCTCTTTTTCATTCGTTTGGACAGAGTGAGACAACAATAGGCTCCTTTTAAACCAATTCTTTCAATGTCACGCTGATCGTATTTACTCTTAAACCTGGACTTGAGTTAGAAGTGCTAAGCACTGCTGTGATCTTCTCGACCTGTAGCTTGATGGGTTCGGCTGTATACGGTGAATCCAAGCAATTCTAAAAAGTCCCCCTACACTTCTCTCGTTGCAGAATTATTCAAAAAGTGTATGAAATTATAAATTCAAGTTTTAATCAGTATAATTTATTATAGAGATGAATACATAGAATTAACGGTACGGAAAAACGTAAACGTCTGTTCGTATGTAACCAGATACGTGTCATAACATCTAAATAAACAAGGAAATCGTTCACCGAGACTAAAATAATCGTATGCATTTTAAAATTACCAATAAAATAAATCTTAAATATTATTCAAAAAGTAAATCCGTTTGCGAAAATTAATTACAATGATTGTGTTAACGATTTCCTTTATATAACATTGTATGTTAACGGATTAATAAGGATGTTAAATAGGAATATTTTGTCTGTATGATTGTGTATGGGTACAGATCTTGTCTGAAAGTCAGCGCTGCAATGCTTGCAGGAGAGTCAAAAGGTCTTTTGAGTCCCTTTTTTACATGGGGACATCCCAAACCGATATTCATCCCGCCGGGCATCTGAGGATGGCTTATGTCCAAATTGGCGCGGACTAAATCCCTAATCAGCACCGTGTCTGCTCCCCCGACAGGTGTTCGCCTCTTTTAAGGGCCCCGACTGCGGTCTGAGGGGTCAAGACGGTAGACCCCTCAAGGGGCAGTGGGTGTTAGACCCCCCCAAAGGCGAACTGTAGGAGTCGCATCGGCACAATGAACCTCCACTACATGGGCCTGTGCAGTTTAATTGCCAGGGCGACAGACATACCCGTGGCCATCTCCTGACTTCTGACATCTGTGTCTTATTTATCACATATCTCTTCAATCATTTTGTGTATATATCTTTTCATATGTGTGTCAAATAGTTGTTTTTTTTCTTTCTATTTTTACAAATCGTTAGATAATCACATTTTCTCATCAGATTGCCGCGGGAGAGTACTTATAGGAGATTTGGAAAGCATTATGGGTTCACAGTTTAAATTTGTATTGGATTTTCCGTAGGCGGCAGCTATCGTTTAGGTGAGAGAGGTATCAAAATGGTAAACTAAACTGGTCCATTTGTGAAGTTTATGCGTTCGCGTTTCTTTATACGCATAGATTTAATATCACATCTTATGCCCACTAAGGTATTTGTTCTGTTTACGTAAGGTAAGGCATTTTAATCATTACTGTTTTACGGAAACTCGTCATCTACTTATGACTAGGCGTTGACTGCAACTTCGGTTGTCTTCAATTGTTTATTGTAATCTTGATAGTTAACCCCTAAGAAAACCCATTTACCAATTTTAAATGAACTTTGCTACATTTTATCGTCTCTGTTTATTCGCTATAGATAAGTGTGAAGATTTATTTAGATAATACTATGAAACGTTTTCTATCTACTAATAAAAGTGTCGTCAGAATCGATTCAGCCGTTTCAGGGTTTAGATCAGATACACGTTTAAATGTATGAACTATAACTTCCCATCGGCTTCTTACGGATATACCTACTAACTAAGAAAATGAGACCAAATATTAATATACCTTTATGACCATTTAATGAGATAACAAGACAACTGGACAACTGAATGTCAATCTGTCAATATTTTCAAAGATCTCCATACTACCGTCTGTCTTACCAAATCACTCAATTTTTTTATGTCGAGATTTTGTAACCTTAAATGTTCACTTTTCCGTATAAGTTTTCAAACATTTTCTTGCATATAATTCTTGTTCTGACAATTGCGTAACACAAAAAACAACTATCCAATTAGGTGCAGCCGTTGTAAAGTGATGCGGTTACATACACTCGGCAATTGATTCTTATTTATACAGATTTGTACTTATTACACTACAGGTCTTCTTACAACAGTCCTCAGCTTTTTTATATCATAAGAGGCACACGAACAGGTCGGTCTCGTGATGTTAAATGATCACCGCCGTCCATAGGCACTAGCAACACCAGGGGAGTCGCAAACGCGTTGACCGAACGAAATGCGAAATGAAATCATACTACACACATCAAAAAAGTCTAAGCAACATGCGTTATATTACAAATTTTACCATTTATATTAATTAATTTCTAAGTATTTACTCAAACAAAGTGCGTAGGTAAGTAAACTTTTTTGTTATTGATGACATACTGGCTGGTTGTAAAAAAAAAATTTGATTGTTTTGTTTCTTCATAAAATTCAAATGACTGCGAATTTGTTTGAATTTAAGTGCGTTTTAATTGCTACGTTTAGTCTTGATTTTATAATTTTACCAACCATTTAAATAAAGTTAGCGACAAAATTGAATTGTTAGATATTCTTTACGTCATGAAGCGACGTCATTTGATGGCAGATGAAATGCAAAGAGCTGTAGGGATGTTGCAAGCGGGAAGTAATCAATCTCAGATATCTCGACATTTTGGCATTCATAGAAGTGTTATTTGTCGTCTTTGGCAGCGCTACAATAATACAGGAGAACCCGCTGAACAGCATCCAGGCCGTAAAAGGAGTACAACCACTCGGCAAGACCGGTACATACAACTGACTGCAAAACGCCAGCCGATGTTAACCGCTCGAGAGATAAGTTTGAGGCTACAAATTTCAAGTGGTGTTGATGTAAGTCCTCAAACTGTGCGAAATCGACTGCATGAGTACGGCCTACGAGCTCGACGCCCAATCAGGTGCCCACCGATACGTCACGGGAATCGCGCTCGTCGATATAAATGGTATAGAGAACGCATAACATGGACCCAGGAACAATGGGATAAAATTATGTTTTCCGATGAGTCGCGATTCGGGTTTAAGCCTGATACAAGAAGGGTGCGAGTGTATCGTCGGCCCGGAAATACTGAAAGGCTCAGGTGCGTTCAGGAAGTTCATCCATACAGCGGCTCAACAGTTATGTTATGGGCGGGTATTATGAAGAACAGGCGAACTGAGCTCGTTTTTGTAAATGGAAACATGAATGCTGAAAATTACATTGAGGATATTCTCAGACCTTATGTCTACCCATTTGCACAAAACTTTGGCTCCGATTTTAGGTTAATGCATGACAATGCGCGTTCACATACAGCTCGGCGAACCAGTGAATACTTTGCAACGGAGAACATCCGGGTATTGCCCTGGCCTGCACAATCGCCAGATCTCAACCCCATCGAGCACGCATGGGACATGCTCCATAGACGTGTTTTGAAGGACTTGGACGGAGCGACAACAACCCAACGGCTGAAGGATTTGCTACAATTCCATTGGGAGCGAATACCGCAAGATGACATAAACAGTCTCATTAATTCAATGAATAATCGTTGCCGACAAGTTCTGAATAGCAGAGGAGCCCATACTTTGTATTAAATTGTTCTATTCTTTCACAATAAATACATTTTCTTTAGAAATTTCATTTTGTAAGACAAAAAGTTTAGTTTCTTATGTATCTTAGTTTCTACAGTATATTCTAATATTGTTCATTTCTGTTATTAAAAGAACTTATAAAGACAACAGCTGTTATTTTTACATCATAGAACCCTAAAGATATTATTTTAAAAATAAAATACAACGTTATAATGTGAAGAACCATCCTAAACTTTAAATTAGTACATGTTGCTTAGACTTTTTTGATGAGTGTATATTGGTTGTGTGGTAATATTCTAATGCTTGTGTGGTTAGCAGTCACTTTTTAGCTGTATTCTGATTTCCTGAGTTGTAATATTGTAATAATAACATAAACGTGTGCAAACAAACAGATATAAATGCCTTAGATATATATGGTCAGTGTTTTATATAATAATGGTTATCTATCACAAAAGTGAGTACACATGACATACTAAATAAAACTAGTGGTGGTCTAGATGTCGAAACTCGAACATAGGTAGGTAATTCATTAATTAACCGACTTCAAAAAAAGTAAATTTTCAAAAAAAAGTATTAACCGACTTCAATATCAATCAAAAACCCATAAGGCACTAAAAAGCGGAAAATAAATAGTTTATCAAATTAACCAAATTAAATAAAACATATGAATATGTGTGCTACCTAGAGATGTATTGGAAGTCGGTGCGAACCGAAATTCCAAATTTGTTCCAGGTAGAAATGTATTACAGAGACGCGAGAGTGGACTTAAACTTTGTAGATGATATGATTTTCGGTTCGCACCGACTTCCAATACATCTCTAGGTAGCACACATATTCATATGTTTTATTTGATTTGGTTAATTTGATAAACTATTTATTTTCCGCTTTTTAGTGCCTTATGGGTTTTTGATTGATATTGAAGTCGGTTAATATTTTTTTTGAAAATTTACTTTTTTTTCAAGTTTCATTATTATGAAAAAAATAGAGGTTAGTTTTCCTTTTTTTGATGACACTAAAAAGTTCTTCAATATCTTACAAAAAAAAAATCGATTTAGAAAGGAGGAATTGTACTAAACTGTTTTGTCTCTATATTTAGGCAGATGTGCATATCACACAGATTAGGTAAGTAGCTATATGTGACGAAACATAGTTCAAAAGATAATTTTCTAAGGCTCACTTTCCTAAATTAGGAAATAGTATTATTAAATTAAAAAAATATATCTACAGCAACTTTAGATTTATGATATTTCCGGGTCGAAATTACCGCCATTCTATCTAGCGTTAGAGATGTCTAAATTCGACGGGATTCCCCCATACAGAGATATCATACCCACTACGAATGTGTTGAAAAATAAAATAAAAAACAGATAGTGAATCGATTATATTTTTCAATTATATAATTATTTTTACTGTCCGAGGCAAATACCGCCGTTTGCCTCCTCACACTCAAGTATTTTTCAGTTTATCCCGGCCACGGTTCCAGCAGCTACGCTTAAAAGTCAGCCCGGTCGTAGCTGTTACAATCTTTAATTACATTGGCAAGTAATTCAAGCAGTCAATTGATTGTTAGTGAACTACCTATCATAAGTAATGTCACTAAGCAGATAGTCTTTCAGTAGTTACACAATATATTTGTTGATTTTATTCTATGTGTTAAACCGCGTTTAAGATTTCAGCATGTCGACAATCATTGGGTAAGAAGATCCTATAAGCTTTTTCTGTCTTTAATGTAATTATTCTAAATATAAGCTACTTTTAGTAGATAAAGACGAGGATAGGTTCGAAATAAATAACAAATTATACACCAGTTGTATAAGAAGCATCATAGTGTTTACCACCTAAAAGACATTCCCGAATAATGACGTAGTTTCTGCGATTGTTAACAAACGGTACTAATTTAGTTTTTTTAGTACAGATTCGATTAACTCACCGTTCGGTGACCCGCCACGGAACATCGGGTTAGGCGCCATCCAAGGGAATGCCCCGAAAGGCCAAGTCGGCGGTGGCGCGTGACCTTGATAGAGTCTCGGCAACAACGGCTGCGGGACTACAACTCCACTCCTACTCTCAATCTCTTCTCCATCATTTCCACTCTCTCTCTCGTCTCTCTCATCGCCGATCGTCGAATCGACGTCCTCTATATCTACGTCGCTTTCATCTGAGTCTGGGGCTGCATCGGTGCTCTCCGCGTCGTTGCTGGCGTCGTTCAAACTAACTTCTTTTGAGGGTGTATCGTTTTTCCCACGTAAGAGTGAGTCCACGCTGAATGATATCCGACCTTTTCCGCCACTCTCGGCGGTCTCCGCCCGCTCGCATTCGAGCGAGGTCTTCATTTCATCTACCTGATGACATCTCAATCAATCACTATAATGAACTTCATCCGACATATTATAACCACATTTTACAATGATATACAATTAATTTCAATGTACGCCTTTACATTTTTTAATCATTTACTCAATATCAGAATTAATTTCCAAATAAGTATTCACATCCTATTTGCATTCCGTTAATATTGTTAATAATTCGTGACATAAACAATCGCATTAATTAATTGAGCGATGAAGGCGCACGGAATTTGTATTATTAATTCGTTTGCGGTCCGTTACCCGTTTATCTTATGTGTCATAGTAATTTGCAAGGAATGATTTAATTTGCCTAATTAATTGACATTGAAGTTCGCGTCGGTAACTAATTATATTGTAATGTTGACGTAAACGAACGTTTCCTTATGTAATAATGATGTCTATTCACTGTATTTTAGAGTCACTTAAAATCACTTATAACTATAATACACTTGTAAAAGTTAAATGGATTCTCTATTTTGGAAATTGATGCGCGGAAACTTGCATACGGGGACCTGGAACGCGCGATATCTCCGGGTACGATTCGCGTGGAAGCGCGGTGAAAATCGCGCTAACATTGGGGCGCAATCCGCGGTCCGCGGAACGCCTCTCCTCTCTGCAACCGAAAGAGACGCAGCTACCGACCGAGGAATTTTAATAAGCGACGCGGAGCGAACGAGACGGCGATACAACTCGACATGTGTGTAAACGTGATATTGAGTAGGCGGGGTTCGTCGCGCTCAAATTAATGGTCTCCGTGGAATACGCCTTATAGATTCATTAATCGTCGTTCGATTTTAAGCTTTATTTTAATATAGATATAAGTAATTTTTCTATGACAGTGATTATAATAGAATGACGTAAAGGAACTGAGAAAGCGGATTGCAGCAGCTATTGTATTGAATGAAAAAGGAGTAAATAGAGAGGCGATGTAGGCGGTGTAGCGGGGACTTTACGATTTAATTATTTGCGAATGCGGAGGCATTTTGTAGCGGGCTAATGTCCCATTGTCTCATTAATATCGGGGGCCGGCCATGTTTGATTTGTTTCTGACACGCTCGCGTAGGTGAGAAAGCAGGCGTAACTGGCGTTTATGCGGTGCTCTACTGTTTCTAGGCGTTTCGCTTGTTCCCAATCGTGGGACAGTTGTTGTTCAGTTCCGAAACCGGGATACAATGCGCCGTGCTGTCATCGGATATAGCTTTGCCCCAAATTTATAATGCCTATTCTATTGGCATGTTTGCAGAATTCCTGACAGACATTCTACAGTTTTCATAAAAATATCGAATACCCTATACATAATTTATAGGTTTTTTTAAATGTTAAATTAGGTAACTACCTCTGTTAATTACTAAATTAGTTGTGCAGCAAATAAAGGCGTACACTTTTATGTTTTAATTAAATAAATATGAACATCGTTCCTCCTAACAGTTCCAAGCTATTTTATTGCGTTCAAAATATCGTCATACCTCAATCTCAGTTGAAAGTTGTACTTTTTCTTTATATCAGTAGGTATTTAGTATCAGTACCGGCAGACCGTGACGGAAAACAACATGAGGATACTTGGACCAGAGGAACGTTCTTGTAGTACTATTATGTGTATAATCATAGAACCGTGGATTCCTCAGAGTTTGAAATCTCCAGTACGTCATGGGCTGTCATGGTGATTATGCCCATACCTTCCTTCAGGAATACTTTATTGACCCTGCAGAGTCCCTTGTAAGATGATGTGATATCACCAATAAAAGCATGTTTCCTCCTTCCTGAGATATAGGTTCAGGAGTACAAAGAGGTATTTGTGATGACTCAAAGAAAACTCCAGGAAAAAAGTATACTCGTATCTATACTATAATATTATACGGGGAGAGAGAGAGAGTGAGATAGAGAGCGGATTGTGTATGTTTATTCGAGGAAAGTAGGTAAACTCCGAAATCTTTGTACGGATTTGGTCATTTCTTTTCACTGTCCGCGTCGGAAAATGTGGTGACTTTTTTGTATGACCTGTGTTAGTATTTAAATTGACATGAAGAAAATGTATGCATGAATTGTTCCTCATAACAAAATTTCATGTAAGTCCATGATAGTATATTATACCACCTACGAGTTAGGATACCGCACAGTAACCATTTTTATCTGACTGCCGTCAGAAGTAAAAACCCAAAACAGTGGAACAACTTTTTTGAACTTTTAAACCAATTATAGTCTGAATTATTCAAATTACTTTAATCTTTACATTGAAATTACCAACATTAGCCTGGATTTCACATCTATTGATACTCCGAGCATAATTAGATGTAGGTACAGTTTATTAATTAATTAAAAATATGGTGAGCTGTACAAGTTTAATACAAAATCACGTATCCAAACTTTTGGCTCGGGGAGCAAAAATTGAAACAACCAAATCAAAGCATGCTTATGATCCCGTTTGTTTTATGTAACGTCAGTTCTCGGGGGGAAGGATAAATACCAACTATCCCCCCTTCTGTATAAGTGTCTGCAGACAAAAGACAATCAGTTTGTCATATCATGTGTATATATGTTTATAATAACAATTTAAAAAGCGATCAGTCTAGATCCTCTCTGGCTCAACACGGGGGCAGTTTACCTACTAACTTATTACACGCAGTCGAAGCCGGGGCAAGCCACTAGTGATAAGCGTACTAAAAATATAAAAAAAAATGTTTAATTAGGTACACGTTGCATTTATGAAATGCCACGTTTCAAGTTGAATCCCGTAACGAAGGTATTACGAATGTTGTTTATCTTAAAATGGATCATTTCGTATCGGCGTCATTAGTGTCGTGTCACTTAACACCGAGTTAATCGCATTACATAGTTATCGGCCATCTCTTTGTGCATCAAAAAGATTCTCTCTTTCGTCACTGGAATTTATATTCTATACTCTATGTCATTAGGGTAAGGTTTAAAATTCAATGATTGATTGACGCTTTGATTCGCAAATAACTAGGGGAGATGGTACGGTGCTTGTCGATGCGAAAACTATAAGCGATTGAGATATACTGTAGTTAGAAGTATTACATGTATTTTTCATCTTAGATTTTTTTAAATTATATGTCTTCTATTTTATCATCTTCTATATCTATACATAAAATAAGAATGTAAATCTAACGTGTCTGTACTTTTTCGAGTTTTGTGAAAAAAATTGTTGCAGGTGCCTAAGAATTAGTAATAGAATACAATTCAATCATTTTTTCATTTTTAGAAATGTTTGTCTATCTGTCTGTGTGTATAAAAATTGTTTATTTGTTTGGTTGAACACGCTGATCTCAGGAACTAGTGGTCCGATTTGAAGAATTCTTTCAGTAGATAGCTTATTTATCGAGAAAGGCTATAAGCTATATATCACCACGCAAAGACCAATAGGAGCGGAGCACCAATGAAGAATGTTTCAAAATCGAGGATTTTTTTCTTTTGAGAGCTTCCGCTGCATGTTAGCCCAAAGTAACTATTTCACGCGGACGAAGTAGCGGGCAGAAGCTAGTATGTGTATAAAATGTATGTTAGTATGGCTGAGATCTTTAAAATCTAACAATATTGGACCCAATATGCTTCTTCATGCTATTTATTTTATGCGTTACATTATAAGTATTTTATTGCTTTCAGTGTTTATATTGTAATTTAATGTAGACGAAGTTGGATGAGGTTACTAGTATCATCATTACATAGTATAAATCAAAGTCCCCTACCGCGTCTGTTTTTTTTTTTTTTTTTATATTATAGGAGGCAAACGAACAGGTGGGTCACCTGATATAAGTGATCACCACCGTCCATAGACACTTGCAACACCAGAGGATTCACAAGTGCGTTGCCAGCCTGTGTGTGGGGGGGGGGGGGGAAGGGAAGGGAAGGGAAGACAATGTTTGTCTGTGTTCGCGATAAACTCAAAAACTACTGAACGTATTTTCAAGCAGTTTTTTCCAGTGGATAAAGTGATTCATGAGGAACGTTTTGGTATATAATTTGTCAAGGATTTTTTTATAATTAGGGCGAGACAGCGTAAATGTCTTTCTTTGAATGTTTGCTAAAGAACAAAGCTAAAAGCGGTTGAAGGGATTCTAATTAAATTTGACAGGTAAGTTGATTGTGTTATGCTTATATAATAGGATATTATTATAGGAAGGCTAATAGGAACTTATATTATAAAGCCAAATGTGAGTATGTTAGTTTGTTGTTTGCTGATCACCATGAAATTTTGAATACATGTTACCAGAGGTATAGAAAAGAATATACCTTGCCATACCTTTTCCCCGTAAAGTACTGTTAGATACCTAGGAAGACGACAAACTTACATTAACACGAGCGATACCGCGGGCAAAAGTTAGTAAATTATAAGTTTTTTTTTATGTAATCGGAGGCAAACGAACAGGTCGGTCACCTGATGTTAAGTGATCACCACCGTCCATAGACACTTGCAACACCAGGAGAGTCGCAAGTGCGTTGCCAGCCTGTGTTGGGAGGGGGAGGAAGGGAAGGGGAGGGGAGGTGGGTCTCCGGCGCTCTCATTGACCGAACGAAACGCAACAATGCAAGCACTGTTACTTCACGTTGGTTTTCTCTGGGTCGAGTGGTACTACCCCGGGCGAGTCGACCCATTTATGCTGAAACCAGTAATAGCTTCAGCGTGGCTCTACCAAAGTACCTATAGATTCCTTTGTAAGCGCAATAATATAAGAACAGCCAAAGCTTTGTCTTAAGGGCACTGAAAATGATGTACAGGGCTACGTTTGGAGTTCATCTACATGATTCAATCAGAAATCTATTTAGGGTTTAAGCAAAGAATGCCGACGGTAAACTGATTTAAGCTCTTTCCGTGAGCAAATTTATTAGGCCTTATTCGATAACGAAGTCCACAACTCACGGTACGACATCCCCCTTAAATACTAAGTCAGAGAAAAACAATTCTTATCTCGGCACAATAGCGACGGTTTGTAATGATAGGTCGCGTGGACGTCCCCCTTAACAATTAATGTAATTTAATATCTAGCAGAGATTACCGTTCGTCTTAATTGAAAGATTGTAATTATGGCGCATGTTAACTGGTATTAACGTTGATCCAATAAGTTAAATTAATTATAATTTATATAATAGCTTTAATAAATAGCAATAACGGCTATATAGGAATTATTAATTAGATTATTGAACTATTTTACAACAACGTTATAATAAACCGTTGTGAATTATTATGCTGTTCGTTAATTTGCTGTTTTACATCGTAATGTAATTTGTAACAATAATGAAGTCAATATTCGTTGTTCGCATTGTGATTTTAAGTGTGAGTAATGTGCTCTTCCTTTCACACCTATTGATTTTTGCCATATAAAGGTTTTTTTGCACACGTTGCGATAACACCTATCGCCCAATAATAATGACATATAATGGATTGTAAACAACATAATAATAATATCTACAAAATAATGCATTATATTATTAGTTGTTGTGATAATTACCATCTATCTCTATTCAGGTATATTTTTAGCTTGTAACATTGCTTTCATCTGCATAGTTTGATTTATATAAAATTGATTTGAAGGCACATTATCTCAGTATTAGCATGCTCGGATACCGCGTTGATTGGCACTAATTTTTTTTGTTTAATTTAACGAAATATGAAACAGATATGTAGGCCAATCAATACCGACTAGTTACTATAGCCTAGGACTAACTATAATCGATTTCAATAGGACTGGACATCCTAATGTGTGCCACAATAAGTTTTGAACACAGTGTTCAACCTCTGGTGTGCTAAGTATCTATATATTTCCCATAACACCTTTGTAGTGTGACCATTGCTTCTTTGTTAAAATGGGTGTCGCTTACTCAGTCACGCAGTAGATATAGCACAAACTTATTTACGGCTATACATACCATTAGGTACAGTACTCTCCATTTTTCTAGCTACAATAAAAAAAAAATCTCTAGCATGTATAAAGGTTACTCATATTTTTTGCAAGTTTGGAAGGCCACAAAAAGAAAGTCGTTTTTATTTCAAAAAGGCACTATTAATCGGTTATATTTATATATTTAGTAGACTCCCATTGATTTCATATATTAATCTGATGAAAATGTTATTAGTTCCCTTTTGCATTTTCCTGTTTATATGGACTAAATATAAAAGGAATTATAATATGATATAAAATGGTGTAATATTTAAAATAGTTTTAAAAAACGCTTCTGACCATACATGTGTAACATACTTGAAACTGTATAATGTAAGAGAAAATAGCAACAGAGAAAAAAATGTCGAAACCTTAAAGACGTTTCTTCAAAAAATGTAGTTTTGGTTTGTGGCTTTTTCGTATTTAATCAGCGATATGTGATAACGAATGTACAATAGTTATAAACTCTTTGGAAGAAAGAACCGCCAATAATTTGTAACGTCAAAAATTAATTAATTATGATTAAATTTTGAACACAGCGTGACCAATAGTTCGAAGTAAATCACCGAATTGCTGATAGAGTAAATAGTCTTTAAAATCTCACCATTGTTCGGACCACACACGTAGATCCCTTAAAAGGCGCATCCAGTAAAAGGTGTTAATGCGAAAAGATCACGCCGTCCATTTTTGTAAGGCAAACATACAAATGGCATTTAACCACCATAATCTCCTCAAAGCTGGCGCCCTCGTTTGTTTGAAAATCGAACTAGTTACACTTCCCCGTTCTTTATTCAAAAATTGTTACACGTTCTTTTGTTCGAGGCAATATTTGTCTATGCGCGTAATGCGTCCATATTGACACGACCCCGAAAACGTCGAGCGTTTGTTTTAAACACGACCAGGTGGGGTGACGTCGTGTGTCAACTAAAAATGGTTTGGTTAAGTGGAAGCTTGATGTTTGGTTGTTTTAGGACGCTGTTTGTTTTCGGATTTCAAACACGGCTCGTCTTAACAAGGTGGAGAGTTTATTTTTATCTGTGCCAAAATAATACGTACGGGGTAGCCTTTTATGTTGAAATAACAATGCCTTAAAATGCTGGCAAATTTAAAAGAGTCAAAGTTATACGTATTTTAATGAATTACTTATTGTTATTGTTTCATGTATAATCATAGTTCAAAATAAAAAAATAAACCAGATTTATTACGAAACTTTAAAAAATAACAAACGATGATTTAAATTATTTTTTCATTTGTACGAACTTTTTTTGATAAAAACCATGAAATTTACAATTTACGATGTCGTGAAATGATTTTTTTTTTTTATTAAAAACATAATTCGTCATTTTGAGTCATCTGGGTTTTAAAAAATCAGCGGAAGGGGTTAAACGCCATGTGGAGCATTCTTTGCAAGTTGATGCAACTTTTACGTACACGGTGAACGATAGTGACTCGTCGAAAATGAAATTTAGAGGTAGATTAATCATAGAGAATTTAATAATTCCAAAACGCCATTTTTAATTTAATTCTACAGCCGGATCGAGTTAATTCGTAAAACAAACGCAATAAATTATAACAGAATGCGTATTCTTAGAATACGGGATAGGGAAAGTGGCAATTGTGGAATATTAAGGGATGGAAATGTTTTTACGATGACATCGCCGTGGAGCTGCGCACGTTTTATTGCGAAACCTCCATTTTACACGACTCAGTGTATACGGTATGTCTTTTTTACGTTATCGAGTAATTATTCGCTTTTAATTTTACCCGATTGCGTCTAAAAGAGGTAATCTTATTCAAGTGTTTGTATATGACCTCTAGTCATATCGACATGATATATTTTATAACTGTTAGGTGTCAGTAGATTGTGTTGGAGACGGAATTTGCCGATACGACTCCCACAGTTCGTCAAGGCGGTCTCACTCCTCCTTGACATACCATCTTTACCCCTCAGATCGCAGTCGAAACCACTTAGGGGGAGCCAACGACTGTCGGGGAAGCAGACGTAGTGCCGATTGTGCAGACCCTCCTCCCCCGGCCAAAATGTGTAAGATACCATGGAGTTTTAGTCCGTGCGAATTTGACATAACCCATCCTCAGCTGCCCGGCGGGATGGATATCCGTTAGGGATCTCCCCATGTAAAAAAAGGTATCGGTAGATTCGTCTTAATTTATGAGTAGCATAACCTATCTACTATTTATCAGTGGTCGGTAAACCACCGCTGACTTGTAAGAGACAAGTTGTTATTATAGTAAATATGGTCAATATTGACTGGGGCCAAGTAAACCCGTCATTATCACCGATACGAGCGTGACGATATATTGTCGTTTACCGTTCAACGCACATTAGGAAGTTTTCAGTTTAGATTTATTTCATAATAATCCTCATTCTAAACACACGCTGTATTTAGAAAAGAATAGCGGTAAACTGAAAACTCATTTCGCGTGGAGTAATGGCCGCGTACCGTCCACCCCACTTACTATTATCATCATCCCCGCAACTTTTTAATAAAAAAAACGATCTCTCTCTCATCTCCGCTAAATTGTCCGCACCACTCGGGAATATGAAAGTCGTTATTTAAAAAGATCGCTCTTTCGCGTATTATTTCGGTATAAATTTTCAGTTAAGCCCACATTTCGCCTGCCCTCTCGAGATCCCGTCGTATCTACATTTTATTGCGAAGATACCTTCGGGCTATTACAATATAAATTGTCTTATTATGAAAAGTTAATTAAATACTTTTTTTTCTTATATCATAGGAGGCAGACAGACAGGTGGGTCTCCTGATGTTAAGTGATCACCACCGCCCATAGACACTTGCAAGACCAGGGGAGTCGCAAGTGCGTTGCCGACCTGTCTTGAGGGAGAGGGGAAAGAAGAGGGAAGGTGGACCTGCGGCGCTCTCAGTGACCGAATGAAACGCAATAATGCAAGCACTGTCACTTCACGTCGGTTTTCTGTGAGAGGGTGGTACTACCCCGGTCGAGCCGACCCATTCATGCTGAAGCCATTAATAGCTTCAGCGTTGCTCTACCGCCTTCGAAAACTATACTACTGTTATATTCACCTTGTACTATCTATACCCGGCCAAGTTTAAAGTATAGAAAAACATGTCCGTATTCGAATGCCATTTTGTGGCAAGATTTCCAAGCAATCGGCGAAGAAATGGGCAACCGAACATTTACATTTCTATGCATATAGATGTAAATTTACGATGAGTTTCAATTTAACAAGTTATTAGATCTACGCTTTTCTTCTTTGGCTTTTACGATACAAATTTTATTCTCATATCTAATGACTTATTAGCTATAGTAATTCAAAATTGGATACCATTTATAAATACACATCTCAAAGAACCATTGTCATATACAGGCTGAAAGTTTGGACAGTAGCAATATTTTTGGAGGATAGTCTGCACTGGATTCTCGTCCTAAATTAATTAAAAAAATAGGTGCTTAGTAGTTGACCTAATTATCTAGAAAATACAAAAGTTATACGCATTCCTCCACGCTTCTATGTTAAAGCAGTGTCAATGACCGTCTGGTGATATCCCTTTCACTTGAAAGAGAATGTGGGAGCGGTATGAATAAAACAAAAGGGAATATTGTCCGTTTATTATCGAAGGTTATTAACTCCGTGTCGTCCCTTACAACTTTGGGGGCCGGTCATTGCACCTAGGTTTATTACGATTGTATTTATACTTTTGAAAGTCTTAGAACAAACTTTAACTTAGGTTCTCTTTGTTATTTATTATTATTTATTTAGATATGATTATTTTATATGTTAAATGTGACCATAAAGTATTATATACTAAAATACTGCGAGTTTTAACATTTCACCTGATATAATAGGACATATGGAAAAGTAAAAATAACAATAATATGTATTCATTTATAATTTCAACTGCGAATGTAGATTGTTTGTATATGTCGCTTCTATACCATAACGCTTTTTCCTAACGTGACGATGTCAACCAGTCAACTCATACCGCAGGTTTATTCAAAATGAGTTTATTTAATATTTATGTAAAGTAAACAATATTAAAAGGTCTATAGATGATCTAGGCTAATATCAGAAACGACTGAAACTATTCTCTGAACATTTAGATAACTTACTAGATAGAATATAATGTAGGCTACATATTATATTTTAATTTTGGATTTTTCCATAAAAAAATTGTAGTAATTAGAAAAGTAAGGTTAAAGAAATAAAAACGTTCCTAAATAGAATTCAGTACCACAGGCATATATAAAAAGCCGCGTCGCCAACATTATGAGTTACGAAAACTATTTTTTTATAGATCGCACTATCCAATTCAATTATCAACGCGTGCTCCCAAGACATGTGTAAAAAAGCCTATTGTCCTCTCAAAAAGGTCTCTTACCTTTTGACATCGCGGCTTAACAAAAGTTTCACGCGAAAAAACTATCATAAACATTTTGAAATCATAAAAATTATACAACTATTCACTCAAATACCTATCCGACCTTATTAGCTTTAATTTAAGATATAAAATGGTTTAAAAATGATTAGTATTGATGGTAAATAACGCATTTGTGCGTTCCATGACGACTTATTTCCCGTGAAGATGTCTAGATAACATTAGTGGCTTCTAAACGGTTGTCCGGGAACGTTGAATGAGGTTCCCTTACGCATCAAAGGGCCAATGAATACGTGATGTTTTTCTTAAAGATGTCGCCCCGTTGATAAATACGCGACTAATCAAATTATTTATGGCATTAAATCGTTATAAAATCAGAGCGAACATCTGTCGAGGACAATACGGTGGATTTATTTGAAATTTTTATTGTGAAAAAAAATGCGAGACGTAGTTTTTTGACGTAGTAGTTTCAGGCTCTCTAAGACCGGTAATAGTGTTAGGTTTTATAACAAAGTCCCAAAGTACATTACTGAGTTTCCTGATAGTGAGTTCAATCGCCATGTCAAGCGGGTTTTAATGTCTAATAGGCCATTAGGGCGGATCAATATGGGAACGATGGTGACGTCTGGAAATGACGCCCATCTCTGTGCTTTACCAAAAACGAATGTAACTATCTATGTTTGTAAAAGTATGTACGATGAAAAGATAAATCAGATCGAGTTTCCTGCCGGTTCTTCTTGATGACTGGGTTGAATAATTCATATCCAATTTACCTACACCTAAATTATATCGTTTCCTACAATCCAGTTACAACGCTTTACTATCATAATTTCTAAAATAGACTAAAAACCAATATTCTATATTTGGAACGCGCGAATCATTGAACATTAACAACCTACCCATAGGTACCTACCGTTCTATAGAACGGTACCGTTTTCAGCTCATTAAGCCCAAGTTAAGGACCCTATTATGTACTTTATGTATTTCTAAATTACCCATCACTTAATAGAGTGGCCGACAACGGGGAGACTACCCTACGACCATCCGACAATGACCTCTCCGCCCGTCTGTTAACTCAATAAATTTCGTATTAGGGAGAGATACGATTCGATTCTTATGGGCCAGGGTAGAGTGGACTACGCGTGGTGGGGTGTTTAAAGTGTTCGTATGATTACTGGCCTGTTCAAATTTAATGCCATCGTCCCGTTTTGGGTGTTTATGTTGTACAAGTTTGGAAATTGGGTGATATATTACCGTTTAAGAACATTAAGTTGTTAGTGATAAATATAAGATAAATTAATTTATTTTAATCATACTATTTTTTTTATTTTTTCGAACTGACTACGCTATTGGCCTTGGTAAGCCTTTACAGCTTCACCGGACTACTAAGACGAGCGCTTAAGGCACTCAGCCGATTTTGTTTAGGCAACTAGCTCAAGGGTGCGCGGCGCACCTCGTCTTGGGCTGTTACCGATATCCCGGATCTGGCCTAGTTACTTACTTATCATACTATGTTTCGATAGTCATCCTCCCTTGATGAAAATGACTTCAAAATGACCTTAGGACCCCTTTGGTTAAGAGTGACGGCAGATAGAAATCAGCGGAGCAAGAAATGAGCGTATACTTCTTTAAAAACCCGAAAACACAGTTGCGACTCCCCTGGTGTTGCTAGTGTCTATGGACGGCGGTGATCACTTACCATCGAGTGATCTATTGGTTCGTTTGCCCCCTATAGTATAAAAATAAAGTTAATAGAGTTGGAGGAAGCCTTTGTCATTAGGTACATCGTACATAGAGATATTATAGTTTGTTTTTGTATTTTGTATATTACTGCGGCACAAATGTAAAACTGGGAAATAAATGCTTTATTATTATTATTAGCTGACCCGACCACGCGTTGCTGTGGCTCAGTTATTATATCATTACATATTGATAAGAATACATAATTGTTGTTAATAATATGACCACTAAACATCACTTAACAAACTAACATGCAGCGGAAGCTCTGAAAAGGAAATAAAAAACCGATTTCGAAACATTCTTCATTGGTGCTCCGCTCCTATTCGTCTTAGCGTGTTGATATAAAGCCTTTCTCGATAAATGAGCTCTCTAACACTGAAAGATTTTTTTCAAATCTGATCAGTAGTTCCTGAGATTACCCCCACAACGTCACAAACTCACAAATTTTACCTCTTTATAATATTAGTATAGATGTTTTTGATAAAAAATATTTTACATAAATTAAGTCCCAATAGTTGTTAAATGGTGTAAGTACAGCTTTTAGATCACACCAATGGCCAACAGGTGCTTGGTGATAGATTTTCAACATGAGGGCGGTGGTTACCCAGGCGAACTTAGAAAAGGCTCTACCACTATGCTATGGGTCAATCACTATGTTCTCTGTCACGGAAAGCTTTAACTCAGCTGATTCGAACCTACTTCGATTGATGCGGTGTCCGACACGCTGTCTACTAAGCCATAATCGCTTTATGATTTTATTACAATAATTCTTCTGTCCGTGTGTATGTGACTGAACTCCTCCCAAAAGACTGGACCGATTTTAATGAAATTTTTTGTGTGTGTTGCAGGGGATTCGAAAATGATTTAGATTCACAATTGGACCCGGTAGGTGGTGCTGCGATCTGATTCTAGGATTTTTTAAAAGTAAAACTTCTTTAGGCGCGATTAGGTGGTAACTGGACGACAATGCAACGGAAGTCTGTTACGACAATATGGCGTCACGTTTCTGTACCTTCCGATTAGATAATAATTAAACATAACCAAAACTTATCTTAAATCATAATTAATTTAATTCGTTACTTATCATAGTAATCTGTTCGTACTTTTCTATATTTTATTTACTTTATAACAAAGAGTTGGTAATAATATTTCCTGTGTTACTTAAATTCCGAATTAGTTGATAGATAGTGAAGCTTTGATTTAATTTGTTACTTACTTACATTGAAACCAGATGTGAGTACGGTCAGGCGCTCATATATACATAATTAATTCTATTGTATGATTTTTATTATTATTTAATTTAATATTGATATTTTTTTTTAATTTTGATTGATTTGTTTATAAACCATTTATTGACAAAATCAAACATATTTAAAAAGTTTTACTTCAATCGTGTGTGACGGTTACACGCACTCATTTTTTTTATTATCAGGGCAGGGCACGCTTGTTTTATGTATAGTTTATTTAGTAATACGTATTTCTCTTGGAAATTTTCTTTAGTTTCTTGTAGTGCTTGTAAAAATGGCTTTTTAAAACCTTAATAGATTTAATATTAAATGAAGTAATCGTGATAATTTTTGTTTTAGATAAGGGCCGAGTGTCTAAAGAGTAAAATCTATGAAGTTGTTTTTGCGTGACGCTGATCATATTATTTATATAGATACTAGCGGGCTTGGCGTATGTTATCCCGGCCTGATAATAGAAAAAACCTTGACATATTAAATACCTTAACCTTCCTCATGAACCTCTTTATCTACTGGTGCAAACCGCATGAAAATCCGTTAAGTAGTTTTTAAGTTTATTGCGTACAGACAGACAAACAGACTGACGTAGCAGAGGACTTTGTTTTATAATATGTGATGATTATAGTTAGTTTTACTTCAATGCGTTATTAATAGCAAGTTGAAATCTTACTAATTTTTGACAGATAAAAATAACTGCCACCAATTCGATCGAGATACTGAATGAATGAATGGGACTTCGCCAAAAAGAACAATCTCATATGTAATGACGTAGGCAACATTTGAAAATGGAATAAATGGTTTCTATTGGGGATCGATATCAGAAACCCCAGATGTCCAAACAACAATCGTTGACTCTTCCCGTGTTCTCATTGTATGCGATGATAAACGCCAGCCCATTGTCGTACTCTCCCATTATTAAGAGTGTTTAATATACTACTAGATTATTATAACCATAAATTTAGTCAATCTGGAGACTTTTAAAGCTGTTGTTTATTCCGAACGCTTGTAATTTTTGCTACACTAAATATAATGATATTATAAACTCATTAATTTATTTATTAAAGTGAAAACTTCTGTTGACTCATTGAACTATGAACGAAAGTGAATCGTCACGCTCGAGTTGGTGACGCTGAATCGGGTTTACTCAGCCCTTGTCGTCATTATCTAACAAAAAATTCATCAATCCACTCATAAATTACATTGTTATTAGTATGTAGTATATAAATTACATACATTATGTGTATTTAAATGTTACTGTTATATATTTACCTATAAACATTTGTAAATCTGTATGTATTTCAATGTGCATGTATTTATTTTTAAATTTTCACTTTTGTCGTATGGTCATAAGTACACACCCACTTTTGTTGGATATTTTTATCTTTATAAATTATGGTTTATTTAAATATTATAAAAGGTAATTAATGTTATTATTCCTTTATCTTTCATCAATACATGCCAATCAATCACATATTGACGTGACAACGTCTTATAAATCGATGAATGGCGAATGCACGCACGAAAAATCATGACTTAATGTCACGTTCCGCCTGAGCCGAGCGTGCAAGCGAGAGCGCAGAACAAGCGATAGAGAGGCGCGATCGTCCTTAGCGTTCGGCTTGTGACGCATCTATCTCTCTTCCACTCCATCAGCCGATGCGTTTGAGCTGTTTGATATCACTTAAAATTATCGTCCGTAAAGGAACATTACAGACAACCAATACTTTTTTTACTTATATTTTAACAAGTGACTGCACACAGTTTTATATATTTATCGTAATTTTTAACATTAGTGTTGAAAGATATGGTCACCCTTCTCCCTAAAACGACAAACGCTGAACGCTCTGAATGTGCGTACCATTCACAGTCGATTTTAATGACCGGCTGATAGTCGTTTAAAAACGAATTTGCTCACTTCTGGTACATTAAACAATCATTCATGGCGGCTCTCTGTGCGTTACGTTCTGCAGCGAGGGTGATGCGATACGGTCGTCGGGTGCCGATGCGTTCCAATTTTGAAATTACAATTGACGTTTTAGCACGCTAATCGGTTTAGATAAAAACCTTTTTGGAGTTTTTGGCGGGATTTTAGTCTGTCATATAGTGGCTATTTTTTTGGCAACTAATCTTCTAGTAGATTATTACTGCCATTATTAAGTAGATACAAGTTTATACAATATTACAAGTTCCTTGCGATCGTTTCAATGAACTAACACGATGGTGTCCGTCTTGTTAGAACTTTCCAGAGCAACTCTTCTAAGTGCACTTCACTTGGGCACAATAACCAAACTATATTTCGTAAAACACCACCAACATTACACTATATAGAGCTAAATAACGTAAGATTATTAATAAAATATAAAGATCACTACATGACATTCTATAATGAGTTTTTGGCGGGATCTTGGTCTGTCATGTAGTGGAGTTTATTTTTTATTCATAATCTTGTGTTACTTGACTCTGTATTGTGTAAAATTAGTGGTGTTTTGTGTAATATAGTTTGTTTATTGTGCATAAGTGAAGTGAATGGAAAATAATGCCACGGACCATGAATTCTGAGATGCCACAAAAATTCCATGGAAGGTTCTAACAAGATGACCACCATCTTGTTAGTTCATTGAAATTATATCAAGAAACTTGTAATATTGATACTCACTTGACAATGGCAGTAATAGTCTACTAGAAGACTGGTTGCCAAAATGGAATAGAAGAAGAAGACATTCTATAATGATCCCGCCAAAAACTCAATCAGTTGACGTATTTAGCGCGGTAATCGGATTCGTTAAAAAACTCTTTGGAGTTTTTGGCTGGATCTTAGTCTTAGATGTAGTGGCTTTTATATTTTATTCATAATTTAGTGTTACTTGACTCTACATTTTGTGATATTAGTGGCATTTTACGTATTATAATTCGGTTAACATGCAAAGTGAATTAGGTAGGAAATACACGTAATACCACAGAGCATGAATTTTAAAATGCCACAAAACTCTTTGGAAAGTTCTAACTGTTAGACTACAGAAATTATCACAAGAAACTTGTCAAAATATTGCCTACTCGATAATGGCAGTAATAACATAAAGGATTGGCTGTCTAAAATAAAATTAAAAAGTACCTCTTTTCGTATAACGAGGTAATATTTCTAGTAAATATGCTTACTGCTATTTCTTATGGATAAACTGTAGTGGTCAGTTAAGTTTTGATGTGAATACTTTCATAGCCCCGTTCTTTTTTGAAATGAGAACTTCTTTAGGCGGTCTGAGGGGATTTTTAGCAGCAGCTAAATTTATAATTTAGCGTCATAACATGCTAGTAAGCGTGACCGACCGTATTGCACTTGCGCGGCTTGCGTCAGACTAGTGACGCGTAGAATTAGAAGAGCCTGTGTAAATGTACTATTGATATTTTATATTGGCCTTGTGCAGCCCATTATATGTTTGATTAATTAAAAAACTGTATAAAAAAGTATATAGCTTTATTCGTGTAGTCCGGTGAAGCTGTTAAGACCTTGCTAGGTCAATAGCGTAGTCAGTTCCAGAAAAAAAAAAACTTTATTCGTAGTGCCAATAGACGTGAAAGAGATACTAATCATAATAATTTCAATTTACAAATTGAATAATTCACATTATGATTAATTAAAAAAAAAATCAAAAGAAAACACAGTTTAAATTCAATTGTTTCAAGTTTTCACTTTTGACGGTAGATTTTAAAGATTTTACAGTTTCTATACACCGAGAACAAAGTTAAAATTTTGTCACCCATAAAGTTTTTAGTTTTTTTTCATGACCTTCATGTTTCACATTAAAAAAATTTGTAGATGCTGAAAATTAACGTAAAATATCAGGAACGGCTAAAATTGGAGTTAATTTTGAAATGTAAATCGTAAATCGTAATATAAAAATATTACGTCCTATAAAATAATCAATGAACATTATATTTTAAATTTAAGCCGTTATTTTTCATATCGCACTATCGCTACAGGAAATTCAGTTTTTAATAGGCAACGATAATAATAATTAGACAGGAAAAATAACAATAAAACCGCGTAAAAATAGATTAATAACGAGAAATAACAATTCAGTTTTATGGCGTCATAAAATATTTTGTTATAATTGCGTACCGATAAGGAAATAAGAGTAAATGAATCGCTAACAATGCCTGTGTGATTTCGACGAAAACAGGAAATGTAGGGTTATTCTATACTAATTTATATTATCGGCTCTCTTAATTGGTACAATGCGAGATATCTGTACATTTTACATACAAGTACCTATGGGTTTTTTTTATGTTTTTCGAATGTCATTATGACGTCACTTATTACAAACACCGGAAGACGTATATCCCAGTAAATATAATAATAGGCCAAATCCATATTGACATTATATATGTGAAAGTTTGTTTGTTACGGAAACGCTTTAATTATTCAACATAGCTTCATAAAATTTTACATGCGCGTACTGAGTAGTACAGAAAATAGTATAGGGTACGGTTTACCTAGATATAATATATATTGTACCTAAAAGACAAATTATCTATACTTACTAATATTATAAAGAGGTAAAGTTTGTGAGTTTGTGACGTTGTAGGGGGTAATATCTGGATCTAATAAACGGATTTTGAAAATTCCTTTACCAATAGAAAGCCACGTTATTTGTGAGTGTCATAGGCTATAAATGAAAAGACTTTTTTGTGGAAGTTGGATTTGCAAAGTCGGAGAAAAAACGGTCGAACGAAAACGTTTCTTACGGACACTGCCTTAACGATATCTCTCATATATGATTGAGTTACAGCATATGTATAACTTTTATATTTAAGTCACAAAAAGTATTTTTTTATAAATATTTACCGCTCAACGAAGTGGGCACGGGTCAGCTAGTATCTATATAAACACGAAATAATAAGTTGTCTCTTTGGAAAAACTATAATAATAATAAATAAGTTGGAACTTGGCAACGAATGCCTTGACTCTTATCTAAAAAAAAATAAATATGAAGATAGTAATATAGAGTTATTCCGATTTTAATAAACTATGATTTTTTTAATACCATATGAGGGAAACGAACATGTGGGTCACCTGATGTTAAGTGATTACCGCCGTCCATAGACACTAGCAACATGAGGGGAATTGCAGATGCGTTGCCAGCCTGTGTTTGGGGGGAGGAGGGAGGGAGTGGGGAGGGGAGGGGGGGAGGTTGAGAGGGAAGGTGGGCCTCCGGCGCTCTCACTGACTGAACGAAACGCAACAATGCAAGCACTGTTACTTGACGTGGGTGTTTTTGTAGGTAGTAGTACCGCGGGCGAGCCGACCCATTCATGCCGAAACCAGTAATAGCTTCACCGTGGCTCGACCACCTACAATTTTTACAAACACTACGCGTTCAACGATGTATTTTCTTGCTGTGGAGGAGCGGGGCAAGCGGTGTGGTGAGCGTATGCAGGACAACGCAGAAAGAGTGTCAACTAGTAATTACCTAAGCACAAAGTTGTCATCATGTTTTTTTTGCTCATCGTAACAAGTATTAGGCAAAAATGCGGTCATTTCCAACCCTAAAAGTTAGATGTCAAAATCTATACATCTTATAAAAGGATAACGGAACGAAATCTGTACATTCAATATTTTAAAGAAAAAATACTCTGGCGGGACTTAGAATCAATGACAGAATACATTTCCATGGTTTTTCTAATTTTTGTGTATCTGTCTGTCAGTTACGCAAGAACTACCATGGGCGCATTTTGAAGAAATCTGATACTGATGTGAAATCTGATTTTAATCTTCTTTACATATATTAAGAATGTAAATCAAACCGGACCGTTTTTTTTCCAATTTTGTGAAAAAAAAAATGTTGCAGGTGTCTAGAAACTAAGTAATAGAATACATTTAATCATTTTCAGAAATGTCTGTCTGTCTGTTTGTATGAACACGCATCAATGCTAAAGTACTGGGTTCCCAGTAAAACTTCACCAAGAAATTCATAAAGCATATCCTCGGTAGTAACTTAGCTTTTGTTTCATTAAAATCGGTCGACTCTATCAAACGTTACTGTAATTTTAATGACGACGCGGCGTAACTACGAGAGAAAAGTAGATAAGTAAATGGACTTAATACATCCAGATGACTTTATTAATCACTGTTTTACATAACGTTCCACGCGGACGAAGTCGCGGGCACAGCTAGTACACAATAGAATTCTATAGTTTTATTAATCACTGTTTTATAATTGAAATTTCACGCGAGGGTAGTCGCGAGCACAGCTAGTATGTTCAATAATAAGGGAATACAGATCCGAGTTTCATAAATTATGGACACCACAGATCTATAATCTATATATAGACTATTTGATCTTAAATAAAACAATATTAAAAGGTTTTCTTAACCCTTTCTCGCAGCTAAAATATATTACACAAGTTGACAATAAAATATCTCGTGTTTAAAAACGTGAAACGAAACGTGTGTTCCAAATTTAAATCTAATAAAAAACGCTGAAAGGAAGATGGCGTCGCGTCGCAAGCTATCATTCGTTTATTCGTTAAAACGCATTATGTTTGGCCATAATGGAGCACTTTGGCACCCTCACTAACCTTGTTAAATGGATAGGGGCCGCACTCTCATGCCACTGATTGTTTAGTTAGCTTTATAAACTGAGTGGGGACAAATGTACATTCAATGATTCGACGATTAAATTGAGTAGTGAATTTACTTAGTCTTATTTATAGGATGTTAGCTGTTTGAAATTCAATTGTGTATACATTTTAAATGGAACTTTCTGTATAAAGTTTAGTTGGGGATTAAGAACGCAATCATATTACTAATTTAGTGTAAGTACTGGTCTAGCAAACTTATTTTATATTCTGTTCAAATATTTCTTACATTTTTTCAGAGTTTTGAGCGTTATAATATAAAATTGTTTTATCGACAATAATTATAAGGAACGAGTTTAATATATATATCTTCTTCTTCTATATCTATACATATAATAAGAATGTAAAACTAACGTGTCTGTACTTTTTAGATTTCTGTGACAAAATTTTTGCAGGTGTCTTGGAATAAGTAATAGAATATATTTCAATCATTTTTAGAAATGTCTGTCTGTCTGTTTGTTTGAACACGCATCACCGCTAAAGTACAGCGTTTAAGATAAAACCCCACCAAGACAATCATAAAGCATATTCTCGATTAACATTTAATCTTGGTTTCATTAAAATCGGCAACGCGACTTAAGTACGAGAGAAAAGTAGATAAGTAAATGGACTTAATACATTCAGATAATTTTATTAGTCACTGTTTTTTTTAAATTAGGTTCCACGCGGGCACGGCATGTTGATAGTAAGTTATATAGTTGCAATTTTTTAAAGTAGGTCATTACGTCACTCCCCTACAATACATCCTCGATAATTAAATGTGTGTCCGTAAAAGCTTAAATATCTCAGATTTAGTAAACAACCGACATAATTTTAATACTGCAAGTAAAAACAATTTAATCATCACATGGTTATAGTCTCAGTAAGAACAATAAAAGTTTTCTAACTAGTAGCGTTATGTCTGATAAAATCTATACTAATATTATAAAGAGGTAAAGTTTATCAGTTTGTGACGTTGTAGGGGATAGTCTCAGGAACTACTGGTCCGATTAGAAAAAATCATTCAGTGTTATATAACTCCTTTATCGGGGAAGGCTATAGGCCACATATCATCACTCTAAAGCCAATAGGAGCGGAGCACTAATGAAGAATGTGTCAAAATCGTTTTTTTTCTCCCTCTTTACAACTTCTGCTGCGTGTTAGCGTTAGCCCAAAGTAACTATTCCACGCAGACGAAGTCGCGGGCAGAGGCTAGTAATATTATAAAGTGGTAAAGTTTGTGAGTTTTGTGACGTTGTGAGTTTGTGACGTTGTAGGGGGTAATCTCTGGATTTACTAAACAGATTTTGAAAATTCTTTTACCAATAGAAAGCCACGTTATTGGTGAGTGTCGGGTTTATATATCAACCCGAAAAATGAAAAGACTTTTTGTAGTAGTCGGATTTGTAATGTAAGTCGGAGAAAAAACGGTCGAACGAAAACGTTTCTTACGAACGCTGCCTTAACGATGAGAGATATATGATTGAGTTCTAGAGACAAATTGTAGATCTTGAAAATGCCTACAAAAAATTCAGTGACAGCATATAATAAATATAGCTAACTTCAAGGTTTTTTTTACTATCTGGGCGGGACAACGTCCACCGTGACGGTTAGGGATTCAAAGTATTCAAAGCACATTATCGATTTATGGGACAAAATCAAGGCACTATATCAACAAGTTTTACTGTCAGAAGTATATTATAAGGAAGTTTAGCGTGAACAATAGTCATGTCTGTAAATGTATGCCTTTGCACATATATTATAAGTAATAATAAATAAATATAAAAAAATAAATATAAATCCAATCAAGCTTCTTGCTGGCACTTATTGACGGCTGGGATATTTTAAAAACCGCTGGTAGTGTTTTACGTCCATAGAAGGTGGTAGAGCTACGCTGAAGCTATTAATGGTTTCAGCATGAATGGGTCGGCTCGATCGAGGTAGTACCACCTGACCCACAGAAACACGCCTTGAGGTAACAGTGCTTGCATTATTGCGTTTCGTTCACCCACTCAGAGCGCCGGAGGGCCACCTTCTCTCCTCTTCCCCCTTCCCTTACTCCCCCTCTCCCTCAAGACAGGTTAGCAACGCACTTGCGACACCCCTGGTGTTGCAAGTGTCAGTGGATGGTGGTGATCACTTAACATCAGGTGACCCACCGGTTCGGTTGCCTAATAAGATATTAAAAAAAATAGAGTTATCTTCTCTGGGCTTCAATTTGGAGACAACGAATGTTATTAATCGATGCAAAAATATTATGCCCTATTATTCTCGTGTTTATTTGTTGTATATACGTTTTAGGATATATACCATTTTTAACACATAATAAATTAGATATTTAATTTCGTACAGTAACTGTTCTTTTAGATTCATAACATGCCTGACTTTTACTCACATCTATTATGTAAATTAATGTATAATAACATATTTTAATAATCATACCGATGCTGTGGTCGTTTAGGGTTTACTCCCAGCGGCACAGTTGGTATTAAATTCGATATTTTTCCATATCATTGTAAGGGGACGGTTGAGGGAGATTTGGATGGTGTTATACAACGTAAGTAATTTTTATACGTACAATTTATCATCTTATTAATGATAGCTGCTGCCCGCGACGTCGTTCGCGTGGGATAGTTACTTTGGGCTAACGCTAACACGCAACGGAAGCTCTCAAAAGGAAAAAAAAGCCCGATTTAGATACTTTCTACATTTTTGTCTCACTCCGTTCTTAGCGTGATGATATATAGCCAATAGCCTTCCTTGGTAAATTAGCTATCGAACACTGATCCGATTTGACAAATTCTTTCAGTGTTAGATAACTCATTTATCGAGGAAGGCTATAGGGTAAATGTAATCACGCTAAGACAGGGAGCACTAATGAATAATATTTCAGAAACTGTATTTTTTCTTTTGATAGCTTCCGCTACGTGTTAGCGTTAATTCAAAGTAACCCCCACAGGTAAGCCCCACGCGGACGTAGTCGCGGGAACTGCTAGTTTTTTATAAAGTAATAGATTCTATTATAAATTATATTTTATGATTTTTGTTGCTCTTTGACATAAACCAGTCTCACCACAGCCGGATAACCCCTGAAGCTTAACTTGGTTTAACGGAGTCAACTGAACCAATAAACGTCCCTCCTCTATATTCACTGTTTGAATTCATTATTGTATTTGTCATAAACTACTATATCGTTACAACGATATTGCGTAATACTGATAGGGAAATTGTACCACACTTTTCCTTGTGATATTATGAGTAATGGTTCTAATTAAAATTTTAGTTCGTTTGTTTGAGTTCGTCAAACTTTTAAATACATATAAATAAATATAACCGAATATTATGAAATATTTCCCTTAAAATTTCCCATATGTGTACCTAATATTTACTGATACCACACAAATATTTTAATAGCAAGAAGATTGTTCATTAGAAATAAGGAATTATAGGAACAAGTAATCGTTTTTATCGTCTGATTTGTCTTACTTTCACCTGACTTAAATATGATTTCTGATAAAGAAAATATTTATAATAATTAAAATAATATTCATTGTCACATAATAATTATTATAAATCTAAGAGTAATCAGGTTATATGTATGTTTGTTTATGAAATCCTATAGTATTAACTCTAATTTTCTTCTCATTGTTAAAGATACATTATTGATATCTTAATTAGTGTTATCGTATTCTTATATATACCTTTATATATATAAATTTCTTCTGTACGTGTGTATGTCACTGAACTCCTCCTAAACGGCTGGACCGATTTCGATGAAATTTTGTGTGTGTGTTCGAGTGTATCCGAGAATGGTTTAGATTCACAATTGGACCCGATAGGTGGTGCTGCGGTTGAATTTTAGATTGTTTTGTTTATTATCAAGGCAGGACAACGACCGCCAGGACCGGTAGTATATTTATATATATTTATTGGCATTAGAAAATACATTACAGTAGTATTAAACTGCAGAGAATTTCAAACATTTTATTGTCAAAGATAATACTCATTAATATAAATGCGAATTTGAGTTTGTTTCTTCCTTTCTTCTTTCTACATTGATGCGAGCGAAGCTGCGGGCAAAAGTTAATCTCCAAAATGTTGTATACACATATGAGTACATAATTTAACAGAGAAATTAAAAACAAACTTTCAGTTATATCCACTCATCCATTCTACTCCGCCTCAATTACTTATTGATGTGTAAAGACCTGCTTCCCTATTAATTTATCCATCCACCTACCTCTCTATGTCTGCAGAACAAAAATAAAGATAAAGTTTCAATTGTATATATCAATCTACTCAGCCGAATTTACTTATCGATTTGTAAAGGCCTACTAGCGTTCACATCGACCCTTGATCTTGCGCTAGTATTTTATCAGAATTTAATCACTGACTTCCCTATAGCATCAGTTTATCATACTGGTGGTCTACTCGTGTGTAGATTCTCCCACCGGACCACTACTGACCACCACTACTACTTTTTTATAGGCTTTAGCGTTAGACTACAATATAAGTAAGTGATAAGAAGGTAAACATGGTAAGTTCTAGATGGTACTGGCTCTCAAGTGCAGTTGCTGGAACACATCTATAAATACTTGGCGACAAATTTGGTCAATCCCTTTGGTGCATCATATGTTTTCTCATTTTGCAAGGTTCCCTACCCACCTTAGCTAAACCTCCTTATTCGCTTATTATTTTCCACAATTTACCGAGTGTCCCATCCAAAGTTAGTTCAGTGGATGGACAGATGGACAATAACTGAAAAATGTATGAATACTAAAATAACTCTTTTGTCTATTCGTTTGCTTATCGCATCGCTTTTTTGTAGGTGGTAGAGCTATGCTGTAGCTATTATTGATTTCAGCATGAATGTGTCGGCTCGCTCGGGGTAGTAACACCCTCTCACAGAAAACTGATGTGAAGTAACAGTGCTTGCATTGTTGCGTTTCGTTCGGTCAGTGAAAGCGCCGGATACTCAACTTCCCTTCCCCTTTCCACTTCCCCACTCCCCCTTCTCGCGAACACAGGCTGGTAACGCACTTGCGACTCCTCTGGTGTTGCAAGTATCTATGGATGGTGGTGATCACTTAACATTAACATACATAACATGACATAAAAAAAGTCGTGGTTTTGCATAATGGTTTTTCTAAGTCCGCTTGGCTAGCTATCACCTTTTTGTATGAAATTTGTCGCCAAGTACCTGTTGGTGTATTTCAGTAGTTGTGCTTGAGATCCAGCCCCCTCTGGGTTTAGCGAGCTTACCATCCTAGGCGTTATATCAGATGAGATCTAAGTAAAACACTAAGTCTATAAAATTAAAAAAAAAGGAGTACAGTAAAGGAAAACATGTTTTTTATATCATAGAAGGCAAACGAACAGGTGGGTCACCTGATGTTAAGTGATCAGTGATCATCGCCGTCCATAGACACTAACAACACCAGTGGAGTCGCTAATGCGTTGCCAACCTGTGTTTGGAGGAGCTCCGGTGCTCTCACTGACCGAACGAAAGGCAACAATGCAAGCACTATTACTTTACGTCAGTGTTTCTCTGGGTCGGGTGGTAGGACCCCGGGCGAGCCGACCCATTCATGCTGAAACCAGTAATAGCTTCAGCGTGGCTCTACCACCTCTATATAGTTATACCGATCCTACTTAAGTAACAAATGTTTCTTTTCGGTGGAGAGATGTTGTTCGGATGACTTCGTTATTGCTAGTTTTAACTTTTGGACCGTGTCGTATTGAACGTGTTTCTTTTGTTTTTCATATCAAATTTTCTTGTTACTGTTATATATTCATTTTCAACTTTGTATCTTTATATGGCTATTACAGCTTCCTACGTTCTATGTTACTTTATTTCCATTCTTGTTTTTGGTACTTAGTCTAAATAGAAGAAATAATTAATTCATTCAACTTTAGCGTTATACGCATGCCATTACGTAGCCTGTGATCAATCAACTTGTGGGGTAAGCGTACAAATCAAACAAACAGCGTTAATTTCTTTACAATCAAAATTTACGAACAAGATTCGTTACAAAAAGGTTCACCAACATTTTCAATCAACCCACGAGCTTACAGGTTTACTTATAACTTGCAACTAATAGTTCCCCTTTAAAAATCTATTATCGTCGCATCTTACGACCATTAATAATCAGTTATGAATGACTCCTTAAAATTGTAAAGAATATCCAAACATCTGACATTCTTTGGTGAAATGCCCGACGTATGTTCGGGAGCGTCTTTTCATCGCTTCAACGAACCATTTATCATTAATATTATAGCGATGCTATTAATCATTGAAATGAGACTTAAAGAGAGAGAAAATGAAGTGAGTTGCTCGAGTAAATACGATACGGTGATGATACAATTAAAAGATTAATTATGTTTCGAATTTAATACTTTGTGAATGAGCGAGTTGAAAATTCTTTAATACATTAACTATATATAGAAATATTTTATGTCTGATCGTATGTTACTTTAAATCTATTATAATATTACTTTTACTCGCGGGTTTGTCTGCTTGTCTTTTATGTATTCAGGTCGAAGTATATTTTTTCAGTTACATTGAGAGTGTTCAGGAGTTATAATATTAATAGGCTAAGCATCTGAATTAGGTAATATATGTATATCATTTTCTTTTTAAATCATATTTGGTTGATCAGTTACGCAAAGAAAAATACCTATTTACAGTTTACTAATAGATATTAAACTATTTAACGTTATATTATAATACCACTAGCTGATACCTGCAACTTCGTCTTATTTGTTTATTATCATAGCAATTCGTAGCAATTTGATGTACAGAGGGAGAAACATAAATATAAAAAAATATAGCTTGTTATTCGATTACTTTCCACTCTTGCGTATACGCACCATAGATTGAGATATTTAATACGTAAAAGTGTTAAAAAAACAAAAAAAATCAGTTTAGTTTTAGTTTAATTAATATTAGTTAGGACGAAGATATTGTGGTAGCTTTTTTATGTAGATTAAATACTCAAGAAGTAGTGGTAAAAAAATGAGAGAAATCTATCAAACACTTTTTACGCGATGTACACACAACGAAAGAACTCTATCGTTTTGTTTATATAAAATTCTAAATAAGATTATAAAGGTTACCAGGAGGAGCCACAAACGAAGCATAGTTTTACAAACGATAAAGTTTTGACTCTGCTATCGTTAGGCGTCGGTCTGTCTGTGATATCTGTTGTGATGATACTGCACTTTGTGTTTTGTCAATGGCATAATAATGATTGAAATTCCATAGAGTAAGGGTTGTATTCCGTCCCCGACAGGTCTATGAAATTCGCCATTCATAATTATATACAATTTCACTGTAGTTTAATATTATCTGTGTAATAATACAGTTATTCAGGTCTACTAATAATTTTTTTTTTATTGTAGCTCGGCAAAGTGTCTGTACTGTGCCTGATGGTAAGCACAGTACAATCCAAAAACAATGGCGACCACCGAAAGACATACTATCTATCGCCGGTCGCCGCTGTCATGCCGGCCTGAAAGCGACCCAGTCAGGGACAGCCCCCCTGGTTGCTGGATATACACCGGCTGATCCCGGAACGCGACACGCCCAAACGTGTCACTATGGCGGGTGTTCCACCTGGTGTACGGTGGTCGCGATCCAGTCGGGTACAGAAACCCTACCACCCCGCAAATTATGTAACATTTTCGAATACTCATGGGTAATTGTACATTTTATTAGTCAATAATGTCGCTCTTGTTCATTGAATTTATTGAATTTATTATTTACTACAACATGCACTAAGTCTAAAGTTAGTAGTCAAAACATGTTAAGCGTATTGTTACATTTTAAAATGAGCTAAATCCAATATTTATAGTTCGTATAACGTGTTTCCAATTTCCATACACCGAGGACGAAGTTCAAATTTTGCAGGTCATAAATAAGGTTTTTAGTTTTTTTTTTAAGTTCTACTTCTTATGGCGCGTTGGGGAAAAATGATGCGAGTAAATTTTTACGATGCGCGCGCACACCGTCACGAACAACCGACACCCTGAAGTTAGCTATAGTCAACATTTTGTTTCTTTGTATTTCTTTGTATTAAAACTTTCAATGTATTAAATACCTTTTTTCTATTGTTAGTGTCGTTTTTTCTACAAACGTAGAAAAACATTAGTAGGTAATTCTGGAAACCTTTTCTTAAAACTTCTATTATTTTAGTCACAAAGTCTTAAATACATAACTTATGTGTAAACACACGTCTTATTCACAACGTATGTAACATAAAACTTCTTGTAACTGTACCCGTCAACTCTATAATACCTACTATTTATACGAAGACTTATTTGAAACTGTATTTCTATAACTGTGTCATTGTCTGTGGTTTTTTACATATCTACGGTATTTGCGTTATCATTTAGAGAATTATTATTAGTTCCATCAAAACGACTACGCAGTCCGATTTCATAGTCGTCGCAGGGACAAAAAAAGCGGGATTTATCTATTCCAAAATTAATATCTATACATATAATAAGAATGCAAATCTAACGTGTTTGAACTTTTTCGATTTTCGTGAAAAATATTGTTGCAGGTGTCTAGAAATAAGTAATAGAATATACATTTCAATCATTTTTAGAAATGTCTGTCTGCTGTTTGTATAAACACGCATCACTACTAAAGCACTGGATTCACAATAAAAACTCAGCAAGAAAATCATCAAGCATATCATCGGGAGTAATTTAGTCTTTGTTTCATTAAAATCGGTTCAGTCTATCAAAAGTTATTGTAATTTTAATGGCGCCGCGACTTACGTATGAGAGAAAAGTAGATAAGCAAATGGACGAAATACGTTCAGATGACTTTATTAGTCACTAGCTGTGGCCGCGACTTCGTCCACGTGGAACCTGATGTATAAAATAATAAGATGATGATATTGACATATACACACACACACACACATATATATACGTTACGAAGGCAATCGTGGATTAAATTATTATACGTTCTAAATATATAATCACGTAATACGCTGCACCACGAATATTAGGAGCCTTAGTAACCATTTCATTTTTTAAACACATGAATTTGTCCACTCCCTTAGAAGGTTATCCTAGGCGAGTGCTTTAGTTTGCCGTATCGCTTACATCCTGAGCGGTTTTGCGTAATTAAGTACATTCTTGTGAAGTTAAATATCAGGATATGTTACGGTATGGCCAAAAAAGTACAAAAGGGACTGGGAAAAAATATTGTCATATCATTTCAAATTATAATTATACAACCATCTTGGTTTTCTGAAAACGTTTTCTATTTACTATGACTCTCACTTTAGTAGAAAAATCTAAGCATATTTTGTTACACTGATATTTCCTTTCATATCTATACAGAAAATATATTTCTACTCCTATACCAACAATTACATAATATAGTTTACGTAGCTGCTTACACATTTATCATATGAATTGAAGTATGTGACAATAAGTGCCTATTGAAAAACACATAAAACGGATCAACAGTAGCGCTACACTGGACGGTTCATTTTTTGTCATTTTATACAGTATATGTACAAATAATAAAATTATATCTTTATATCTTATACAATAATCATTTCTGTTAATATTAATTTTGAGGATCATTCATAAAAACCCTATAAGTAGTATTAAAGCCAATAAAAATAAAATAAAAACCGAGGCAGTCATAAGGACTACCGACAGAAGTGAAATCTCAATACAATAGATCAATTGTGTTCCGTTTTGAATATTTAAATTGATTACATTGCCAATTATTTAAATTTCATAATTTATAAATTGAAATTCTTAATATTAGTCTGGTTTTGGCAGCTGTTGTTACTCCGAACAATAATTATATACATTTTTATACAGTTCATTATCTAATCAAATATATAACAGGCTGCATAATCTCAATACAAAATATCAATATTAGATGTACGCAGGCGTACGCGTCGCTAGTATGACGGAAGCTGAGCAAACGTAATACGATCGGTCACGCTTACTAACATGTCATGACGCGAGATTATAAATTTATCTCCTGCCAAAAATACCGCTCAACGCGCCTTTTTTCTCTATGGGGAAATCCCTAACGGATATCCATCCCGCTGGGTAGCAGAAGATGGATATGCCCGAGTCGCACGGACTAAGCCCCATGGTAATCGACGCTACGTCTGTTCCTCCGAAAGGGCCCCAACTGCGGCCTGAGGGGTCAAGATGGTAGACCCCTCAAGGGTAATTGGGTGTTAGGCCCCCCTAACGAACTGTGAGAGTCGCATAGGCATAATGCACCTCCACCACATGGACCTGTGCAGTTTAACTGCCCGGGGCGACGGACATGCCCGTGTCCATCGTCAACGCGCCTTAAGAAGTTTCTACTTAAAAAATAAGTATACGTCCAGATATTGTAGATATACCATAGAGACAACTTAAGGATAAATAAATACTAATTTTAGATTTTCATAATATTATAATTAATAATATTTTACCTTTATTTTGTATTTCACACTTGATTATATTACGCGCTAGGCCAAACCTACGGTTGTTTTCAGTGCGGTCAAAAAGTTTGGCGAAGTCTATACGAGGTTACATTCACATATAAAAATATGTCATATGTATATAAAATAGGGTTTTTATATATACATCAATGCGAGCTTATGTTATTTCTGAAGAACAATTATTACAAATTATAAACTGTCTTCAGTAATTCTGCTATTGCATTAATAATGACTTATTTTTGAAGTGAAACTTCTAATGGGACTTCGAACAAGGTTGCGTTAAACGTTTTACGCTACCATGGAGGGGGTATAAAAGCACTGTTGCGTTAAACGTTCAACGCTCCTGGGGAGGGGGAATAGAAAGAGACAGAGAGAGAAAAATAATCAAACATTTCGTGTCTTACTTTAGTTATCATAATCCCATTGTAAATGTTATAGGTTTGGATATTTCTCCACTCGTAAATGATAATTAAAAGATGCGATCAATTGTGAATTGTAAGCAATGGTAATAAAGTTTGTCTTAAAGAAACAATATGATTTCACTAAAAATCAATTTCTACACCTTCCTATTTTCATTTCAACATTACGAAGTTTCACTTCTACCGCGCGGAGGGACTCCACGCACTATTTTTTTTAATACTTTAATAGATTTTAGCGTTTGAGCACAAACTCATCTGCTAAACACGCTAAGCCTAGAGGAGGGCTGGCTCTAAAGTGCAGCTGATGGATGGCATCTATAAGTGCTCAGCAGCAGCGTCAGATTTTCTACTTCAGTTTAGTAGCTATGCACGTGGGCTTAGACAAGGACCTACTACATCCCAATACAATGACATATACTTAGCTATTTTCAAAATCTTTATTTAAAAAAATTAATCACATTCTAGATATGAAATTTATCATCATTACTACAAAGTCTTCCGCCGCGTCCGTGTGTCTATATCTGTTCGCAATAAATTCAAAAACTGCTGAGCGAATTTTCATGTGGTTTCGACTAAAAGATAGGCGAGGAAGATTTAGGTATCAAATTTGTCATGATTTTTTGTAAATTGGTTAAAATATAACAATAAATGTTGAAGGTGTCGGAAAAACTCAAGCCGCCTGGGAGCTTTCGTCGAAAGCCTTTTAGATATAAGAAAACAATTGAGATAATAAATGACGCAGACGAAGTCGCGGGAACCAAATAGTAGTATTATATTTTATGATCTGGATTTGTTACCTATCTTTTATATTAAATGTTATATATCTTTTTATTTTGTGTTGTACACATGTAAAATATAATCATGTGTTTAATCCTTGGCAAATAATTTTTATTGTCGTTATTTTCAATCATAAATAATGTTTTTATTGTATTTTTATGAGATTTTATAGATTAATGTAAATATATTTTTTTTACTGTATTTTTGGCAACCAATCTTTTACATTATTACTGCCATTGTAGAATAATTAATATTATTACAAGTTAGTGTCGTGCGATCATATCAATGTCAATGTTAATGTTCCAACTAGATGGTGGCTCCCTTGTTACAACTTTCCAGGGAATTTTTGTGGCATCTCAGAATTTATACTCCGTGGTATTATTTTCCATTCACTTCACTTATGCATAATAATAAAACTATATTACATAAAACACCACCAATTTTACACAATATAGAGTCAAGTAACACAAGATTATGAATAAAATATAAAATCCACTACATGACAGACCAAAACCCCTCCAAAACTCATGTAAATAATTATTTGTTAAAAACAGCAGATGCTACAGATTACCCTAATTAATTTCAAAGAGAACGAACCGGTTAGAATATATATAAGTTATTATTTAAATTATTTTTATATTAGCGAGAATATTAATGAATTTTTTATTACTGTAACAAAATACTTGTAATGAATCAATAAATTAATCTTAACAATAAATAATCGTTTTATTTTTCCTCATTCGAATACACACCTTTTTAATTTTGCTTCCGAATGTGTATTTCTGAATTTAGATTCTCGGAAACAAACATATACAACGAATGACAATAACAGATGTTTGGGAAATAGAAAAAAATTAACAATAACCCTAAGTGGAGTCAGTTACTAAATAATAAACTTTAACGACACCTTATTACGGATTTATTTGTTGCTCTCCTACCGAATTATACCATAATTTATTACAAATAACTCCTAAATGTTATGTAACAATGCGTTTTGTAATGTGTATTTTTCTACAGAGCCGGATTCGATTTATTAGGGGGGGGGGGGCTGAATCTTTCATTCTTGCCAATTATGATTATAGGTCTTTTTATTGTGTAAATTCTTTAAAACTACATAGTTTAGTGTTTCCGGCGGTGAGCTTTAGTGGTTGCAACATAGTTATTAATTACAGCAGTCACTAATGTTCTTGTAATTATAATTATCGCTTGAAAAGTAATATAATGTTTCGTAATGAAAATTAATATAATTTATTATAGGATATTAATCATTACATAGTATAAAACAAAGTCTCCTACCGCGTCGGTCTGTCTGTTCACGACAAACTCAAAAAGTACTGAACGGATTTTCATGCGATTTTCACCAGTAGATAAACTGACTCATGGGGAATTTTGATATATCATTTTTCAAGGTTTTTTTTTATCAGGGCAGAACAACGTCCCTCAGGCCCGCTAGTAAACTGTAATTCTATTCATTTGTATAAATACATAAATATTATAAACGAGAATGTAAGTTTGTGTCTTTGTCACGGTTTCACGCCTTATATACTGAACCTATAATCAGGTAACTTTGTATAGACGTTATCAGAGGGACAGAAAATGGTAAAAAGTACTTTTCAACAAGAAAAAGTATTATACACGACAGCGATAGGTCAAGTCTACATTGACGTAAGTGAAGTTGCGGGCTAAACCTTGGTTATTAATATCTTTGTGTCGGTATGAGTAACTGTGTGCAAATGTTTATTTCAAGCTTGCGGTATCGTCATTCTTAGGTATAATTCTCTAGTGATAATTGATATCAAAGCATGTATCAAATAACCATACATCTAGTTTTGAGATTCTGAATACATGTATATATTAGTAATAGTTTATTACTTTATTAATTGTCTTCACTTCTTTTATATTTGCGTTACCAAGGATATACTTTATTCGCGATAACAAAACCGCTGGTTAGCTGCAAGAAAATTCCTTATGGCATTAAACTCGCCAGTGTACAGACTAAAAAGTGCAATAAATTTTATACGTCTCTGTAATATTTATTAATTGTGTGTATTCGTTCATTTCCACCGATAAATGTTTTTTTTTTAATTTATATGTCTGTTAAGACTTTGCCTGGAAGAGATCACTCTAAGCGATAAGGCCACCTGAGTGTATACGAATAATGTATATTGCTGTCTTGTTTGTATATTTTTATTGTGTGCAATAAAATATAATTGTTAGTACATTATTTATATTATTTGACAGAAGACAGTCGGTTTACGTTAATACAATGATGCTGCTATCAAGCAACATTGTATCATACTGATTGTTGATTCAATTACTGATATGAATGCAAGTTGCATTCGCACTTCGAGATTATGTTATTAAAAATATTTAAATTATAATATACTGAATACGAGATTAATTAAAAAATCGATTATAAGTTTCTTGTATATACAGTAGCTTAAACTTGCACAATTTACATATTTCTTTATGGAAAAATATAAATAAAAGAATATCACAGTTTATTGTCCTGAACGTTGCCCTAATGACGTCATTATGAGTCATCACACACATACAGACTATCAATTGTCGATTACATATAACGTTACATGTAGAATAAAGTCTTGGGAATCGAAATAAATTGTATTTATGATAGTTATTTCCATTCTAAATATGCAAACTATGAAGTATCGATACTACATAGTTACTTCTCTGTGCAACTAAAAACTTAAAAAAAAAAATGTTGAACAGTTATACTTACATTTTGTTATGTTCATCATAGGTAGGTTCAACAATGGTAACATTACATTTCGGTTGCATTGTACCAATAATATAATAAATAATTTTCTGGATAGATATAAAAAATACTTTAGTACTTTTCCACTTTTATAAGTCACAACAATTCAAAAACTCGTCCTTGCAGACATTTATTGCATAATTTAAAAAGTATTACCATTCACCGAATTTAAAATGAATAACTAAACATTAAATGTGTAGATGTCTTAGCTATTCCTATTTTGAAGGTGACACATAATTTTAATGTTCGTGGACAAATATATGGACCCCCCGCCTGAATACGTCCCCGTTACGGTAACATTCGTTACAGGATTTGATTTTAATGATCGTGCATTCACAGTGGCACAGTCTATTCACGCATTCAAAAATTATTTAATATATTAGGTAATTTTTAATGGGATTCTATTAGATTTATTAACTTTTTTAACGTTTGTATTTGAAACTAACTCCGATTATTATTTTAATGGTTTATTATTTATATTTTTATGTATTTTTTAAATCCCACGCTGTTTTGTAGACCACCAACATATTTATGATAACATTTTCTGTTATTTTCCAATTTTTTTTCGATGTATTTTTTTTTGTGTAATGAATGATGTTGGGTAAGTCTTAAATGTTAATCACGTATTGATGTAAATACACATGGCACTTGATTTCGGACCTTGAATATCCTATTTTATGGGTGGTAGAGCCACGCTGAAGCTATTACTGGTTTCAGCATGAATGGGTCGGCTCGCCCGGGGTACATACTACCACCCGACCCACAGAAAGCCGACGTGATGTAGCAGTGCTTACATTGCCCACCTTACCTCTATCTGTCATCTCTAGAGAGTCTTACACTAGATAGACAGAAAAAAACCCATTCCCAGACAAAACTACATGTTTGCACTGGAAAATGTCTTCCAATATTTTATTTTCGTCGTGAAACGCTTTCCTTGGATTATGGTCAAAACACGCATAACCTAGGGCATACGACAAAAAGGTGCTTCAGTTGATGTCCCTTGTACGGCAGTCGGGTGCAGTCCGCATAACGTCATCGTAAATTAACATCCTCCGCTCGCAAAAAGTCTGCTTAAGATTTAAAAATGTGCCAATGTTGTTTATTTGTGGTGGTGACCGAGGGATTAGCTCTGCACAGGAGTGGACGTTACAGAAGTAGCGTGAACGAGATGAGTAGCGTTTTTTTTTTCACTTCTCTACGAGTTTCACTCTCTACACGTTCCGCCATATTTGAAAATTAAGCCTAGAAGAAAAACATATACTACTACTTATAGTAATACAGTCTACTTAGCGCTCCTACACTACATTAACGCGAGCGTAAGTCGTGAGCTCCACAAGTCTTCTCTGTTCACCCCCTTGCGTGGGGGACGAGAATACTGTGCCGATGCGTATTGCCTCCTTCAGTTGCTTGTCCATCGTTGTCCGTAAATACGGACAGGACCTTGGGGTGCAATATTTTGTGCGTGGTCATCTTTTAATTGGCGTAATTATTTCGTGCAGTTATCGGACTCATAGACAGCTATCTCTCAATGCCATAACGTTTAGCCGAACTGTCAGGTTATCGGCTGGGTCTTTTCCTAGGCTTGCTAGACTTCTCTGTTCCCATCCAGGTGAGCCTGGTTGCTGGATCTCCACGGTCACTGTTTAGGTGTCGCTCGTAACTTTGTAAGATTTTGTAAGATCTTTCCACTTCTGGGGGTAGAGTCGTTGGCTGGAGCCATTAGGGTCACCGCTGTTGACTTTTCGACTAATCTTGGGAGCGGAGTGTAGGTGGCCGTCTTGTGCCCGGGATCAACCAGCCGAGCGACGATGCCTGCTCGGCGGCTTCTTGCTTCCCGCCTAACAGGATATTGGTGTGTATTGTTTGACGGGTGTACTGTGAGCAAAAGCTAGTGATCTATTAAGCGTATATACGTCCTCACAATAATACTCACACTTTGGGTTGGTGCTTTCAACAACTCATATATGTATGAATAGTTAGCTTAGCTTAGGTTAGCTCAGATAGGTCGGGGTGTCCAAAAACTTGGCAGGCCCCATGATCAAGGTGCTGAAGGCCTCGGCTAGGGTGCTCCAAGAGGTTGCAGACACCGCGCTCACACGCAACGCTAATGAGGAGACTGTGTGTCTTAGGCGCATGGTGAGGCAGCTCCGCCGCGAGATCGTCGATCTCAAGGTGGAGGTTCAGACCCTGCGGCAGAACGCTGAGGAGGCGAGAGCTCCACCTAGACCTCCGGTGTTCGAGCTCATTAACCGTGAGGTGGTGGAAATTGAGCCGGCACCTCAGCCCGAAGCTCGACATGGGTCTCCTCGACGGGACCAGAATTCCGTAGTTGGTGCCATCCAAGGTCTGGAGCGCTCCCTGCAGATGACTGTAGGTGAGCTGAGCGCCCGCCTGGTGGTGCTCGAAGACCGGTTGTTCCCGGTAGAGGCAGACCGTCCCCCTCTGGTGGCGGATAAAAGAAGAACTGTGGCTGATTTAACCGCTAAAGAAGCGAGAACAAAACCCGAGCCCCGCGTCAAGCCTGCGTCCCGCGCAAAAACTGCGCTTCGTGTACAACCTGCGCTCCATGACAGGCCTGCCTCTTCTGTAGCAGCAGTTGCAGTGGATGAGGCGGTTTCGGTTCCAGCAGTCCCAGATGGGACGTGGACCACTGTGTCCCGTCGCAAAAGGGGGAAAAAGACGAAGAAGGTTCCTGAGAAGAGTGTCCCAGAGCCAAAGGCTAAGCCAATGGCAAAGCCAAATGCCAAGCCTGCGGCAAAGCCCAAGACCAGGCCAAAGCTCCCCAGGCCTCCGCGCTCGGCTGCCGTGGTTTTCACCTTGCAGCCGGATGCGGAGGCTCGGGGAGTAACTTACAAAGATGCGCTCTTAAGAGCCATATCCGAGATCGACCTCCGCAGTCTTGGTATCGAAGGTCAGTCGGTCCGGAAGACGGCGACAGGGGCGAGGGCCCTGCTGATACCACAAGGGCCGGAAAAGGCCGAACAGCTAGCTGTTAAGCTGCGTGACGTACTCAGCGACATGGCAACAGTCGTTAGGCCCACTAAGAGGGCTAGCGTTCGCGTAGTCGGGCTTGACGATTCCGTTACCCGGGACGACGTTATCACGGCGGTCGCTTCAAAGGCGAAATGCATGCCGACCTCGATAAAAGCCGGTGTCATACGCAAAGGCGGTAGAGGCATGGACAGTATGCACATGTCCCTCCCGGTAGATGCGATCAGGGCACTGTCGGAGGATGGCGGGCGGCTCTTGGTGGGCTGGAGTGTGGCTCGGGTCCACCTATTGGTGGCCAAGCCCATGCGCTGCTTTAAGTGCATGGGCGTGGGTCACACTCGTCCACTGTGTCCGTCAGCGGCTGACCGAAGCAGTCTGTGCTTTCGGTGCGGACAACCTGGACACAAAGCGCTGCAGTGTGTGGCCTTAAAGCCGCAATGCGTCTTATGTGCCGAGGCCGGATTACCGGCAGAGCACCAGATGGGGGGGTTTAACTGCAGGCCCCCTCCAGGCAAGCGTAGGCCGCTACCATCAGCGCCAGCGTAGACGTTGGGTGGACGTGGGGGGGCGATTCTTTCGCCCCCTACGTTCGTCCTTAAGCCGGACCAAGGGGAGATGGGCCGGGGGGCCCGTCTCTCCATTGCACTGGTTTGGCCGTCTGGGAGACAGTCGGGATGTACCAGGCTGTCTCTCTTTAGCGCGGGAGGCCCAGGATTAGGCTGGGCCGGCTGCCCGGAGCGACATGGTTGCTAGCTAGCACGAGCCCGTGTCGCCCCATCAAGGCAGTAGAGGTACATCGGGGGGTTTTAGTCCGTGGGAGTCGGACATAACCCACTCTCTCCCCCGGGAGGGTGGGTATCCATAATGGATTTCCCCTCGTCAATAAAAAAAAAAAAAAAAAAAAAAAAAAAAGATAGGTCGGGGTGCGATGTCAGGAACCTCCGCGTGGTGCACCCCGGGCAACGTCGACCGCTTCTCGGTCGGCGGCTGATACCTGACATAGGTGTGGTATGTGCGCGGCACACCTATTACCGGGCTGGGGCGGATGAGGGCTCAGTTTGAGCCCCAACGGCCCAGTTCCGGATAGCGGCCGGCGGGACTGGTGTTTTAATACCGGTCTCGGCGGGCGCACCGCAAACTTGACGTTAGAAAGGAGCTAAGATGAAAGCACAGATTGAAAAAGTAATACCCCAGGAGGGTACCACCCGCTCCGCGGGTGGAGAATCCCTCCCCGAGTCCCTGGACTCGGGCTGCCCCTCGTTTTCTGGGGGGGGCAACATTTTGTGTGATCCTCAGATTTTGACCAAGGCAACGAATATGGACACTGATTTAGCAAGCAACACGGACTGTGCTTCGGCGGACGAGAATCGTCTGGACCAGACGGGCATTAATAAGCGCCAGCGTCAGGAGGGATCTTCGGATGAGGCCAACGCTGAAGCCTCGAGGATGAGCTCACCTAGTGTGAGTAGAGGCAGGACGCGCTACTCAAAGCGTCTGGCCACCTCGAAGCGCTCAGTGCTCGGGGAGGCCGATGACTCTTACGACCGAGCTCTCTCCCGCTGTTCCACCCGAACGGCAACAGACGAGAGTGCACAAGAGGAAGAGGTGGAGACCTCAAACCAGCAGCCCTCTGACCCTCGGCCCTCCAACCCTCGGCTATCCGATCCCAAGCCCTCCGATCCTAAGCCCTCCGTCCCTCGGCCTTCCAAGCCTGTGCCGGTAAACCTCGAGGCTCTCGATGCGGACCGACTTAAAGAAATGGCCAGTGGGCAAGCGGACACCATTGTGGAGGTGGCCACTAAGTCGGGGCATCTGAAGGGGACTCTGATTAAGGCCCTCAAGACAGCAGCCCTGACTCTGCAAGAGGTGGTTGAGGTATTAGCCGGCCGCACAGAGGCTGAGGAGACGAGGCGCTTGCAACGCGAAGCTCGTAACCTCCGGACGCAGGTTGCCCAACTGAGAGAGGAGAATCTCTCCTGGCGACGCGAGGCGAACGAGAGGAAGAAGATGCCGCCTCCTCCGCCGCCTCCTCCGGCACCTCTTCCGCCGCCTCAACAGCGGCGTCCTCCTCCACGGCCCTCCACGGCACGGCCTCAGGATTGGGAGGAGATGCTGGCTTCCACAGTGGGCAGGCTTGAGCACTCTCTACTAAATACATTTGGAGAGATGCTCAATGCCAGACTGGCTGCCCTTGACGACCGCCTCCTACCTCCTAAGGTGCTGAGGCCGGCACTCGCGGCCGATAAGAGGAAGACTGCCCCAGTGCCCGAAAAACCGAGGAGGGTCTCAGAGCGCCGGTCCGCCATGGAGGAAGCGACAGCCACCCCAGGGCCAGCCAACGCAGCGTTGAGGACTGAGCCGCCTCCAGCAGCCTCGGCCCTGTCGGAATCGGAAACCTGGACTACTGTAGTCCGCCGCAAGAGTAAGAAGAAGGCGAAAGCGACTCCAGCGGCGGCTGCAGTGACCGCAGCTCCGAACCCAACCAGGGCCAGGCGAAAGAGGCGGAAGAGGGCCAAGAATAGGCTCGCACCTCCTCGCACGGCCGCAGTGTTAATAACTCTGCAGCCGGAAGCTGAGGCGAAGGGGGTGTCATACAGCGACGCACTCCTGAAAGCAAGGACGGAGGTGTGCCTAGCTGACTATGGCATCCCCAGCGTCAAGGTGCGGCCTAGCGTGAGCGGAGCGAGGCTGTTGGCTGTCCCTGGGACCTTGACCCCCGCGCAGGTCGACAACTTTGCGGCGGGGGTCAGGACGGCGCTTACTGGGCTGGCCACTGTAGTTCGCCCAGTGAAGAAAACCGATATCCGAGTCGTCGGAATTGACGACTCGGTATCGTGGGACGAAGCCGTCGAGGCGATTACCCGGGTGGCCGGCTGTTCGGTCACCCAGATGAGGGTAGGCGAGCTTCGTCCCCGAGGGGAGGGGAGCAACTCTCTGTTTATCTCCCTCCCTGTCGATGCAGCTCGAAAGCTGCTGGAGGCAGGTCGTATTCTGGTCGGCTGGAGTTCGGCCCGGGTCCAACACTTGGACAGTAGGCCACTCCGATGTTTTAAGTGTATGGGCCTGGGCCACACCCGGCCGAAGTGTCCATCAGACGTAGACCGGAAGGCGACCTGCTTCCGATGCGGGGAGGGAGGGCACTGCGCGAATGCCTGCGCCGCAAAGCCGCGGTGCGCTGTTTGCGCAGGCGCCGGAAAGCCGGCGGACCATATTATGGGGGGGGCTAAATGTCGACCCCCCCATGTGAAAGGGAAATTGCCCCTCCTGAGGGGGGCGGAAATGGAGGTAGTTGCTGAGAAATAGTTAATGGACTACATCCACAGCAACTACCTCCAAACTAATACAAACCACTCCGCTGCTGCCCAGGACCTGCTCCTGCAGGCGGTGGCGGAGTGGGATATCGATGTTGTGGTGGTCGCGGAGCCGTACCGTGTTCCGGACCAGCCCCACTGGGCCGGAGACACGGACGGCTCTGTGGCTGTATTGTCCGGGGGGGGGACTGCCCCTCTCCGTCAGGGAGAGAGGCGCCGGGTTTGTGGCGGTCGCCTCACGGGGTTTCGCGATCCTCGGGGTGTACTTCTCCCCGAACCGGCCCCTCATCGAGTTTGAGTCCTTTTTGGACTCGCTGGGGCCGGTCGTGAGGCGGCTCGAACCGCTCCCCATTGTCGTACTGGGCGACTTTAACGCCAAATCCAGGACGTGGGGAGCGGTGGCCACGAACCCGCGCGGCGAGGCGCTTGAGGAGTGGGCAGCCCAACATGGGTTGTCCCTCCTCAACCGGGGGAATGCTTACACGTGCGTGCGACAGGACGGGGGATCTATAGTGGACGTATCGTTCGCTTCCCCGTCGGTCGCACGCCGTGTCCGGGGGTGGAGGGTAATAGAGGAGGTGGAGACCTTATCGGACCACCGATATATCAGGTTCGAGGTCTCCACCTCCCAACATGAGCCGACAACCCGCCCCCGGAGCGGTGCGAAGTTCCCCCGCTGGACGGTGAGCCGCCTCGATCCGGAGCGAGCAAAAGAGGCGGCCATCGTCCAGGCCTGGGTCATGTCCCCCCCGGACGAAGATATCGACGCGTCCGCAGCCCGCCTCCGTGATGCTCTCACGGAGGTTTGCGACGCGTCGATGCCGCGGAGCGTACAGCGCCCGAAGAGGAGGGCGGTGTACTGGTGGTCGCACGAAATCGCAGAGCTTCGTGCGGCCTGCTCCGCGGCCCGGCGGCTGTACGGGCGCAGCCGCCGGCGTCGGACCAACAGGGACCCCGAGGAGGAGGCCCGGCTGTATGGCGACTACAGAACCTGCAGGAAGACGCTGCAGGTCGCCATCAGCCGGGCGAAGGAGCAGGCATGGGAGGAGATGCTCCAGGAGCTGGAGAGGGATCCGTGGGGGCGCCCGTACAAGGTGGCCCGGAAGAAATTCCGCGGCCAGGCGCCCCCGGCAACGGAGACTCTCCAGCTGGAGGTGGTTGAGAGGGTCGTGGGAGCGTTGTTCCCCGACCCTCCGGAGCTCCTCCCTCCTCCCATGCCTCCTCCTCAGGTGTCAGAGGAGACGCCGATTGACCCTCCCCCAATTACGGAGGCGGAGATGGGGAGGGCGATCGAGCGCCTCCGCACTGCCGGACGTAAGGCACCCGGCCCTGACGGGGTCCCGGGTCGGGTGCTGGCCATGGCGTTGGACCATCTAGGGGGGTGGCTTCGGGAGCTGTTTGACCGCTGTCTTGCGGTCGGACAGTTCCCGAAGCCCTGGAAGACGGGGCGGCTTTGCCTAATAGGGAAGCCAGGCTGCCCCCCGGACTGCGCGTCAGGGTACCGGCCCCTGGTGTTGCTGGACGACACCGGGAAGGCGCTCGAGAGGATCGTCGCCTCCCGGGTCGTCCGGCATCTCGAGGAAGTGGGGCCGAACCTGTCGGACGCGCAGTTCGGCTTCCGGTCGGGGCGTTCCACCCTGGACGCCCTGACCCTCCTTAAACAGGTCTCCACGGAGGCGACCTCTCAGGGGGAACGGGTATTGGCGGTGTCCTTAGACATCGCCAACGCCTTCAACAGCCTGCCGCATGCTGTCATACGGGAGGCGCTCCGCTTTTTCGGAGTGCCCCCGTATCTGCGGCGGCTGTTGGAGGCGTACCTCGATGGGAGAGAGGTCGCCTTCGTGGACGCTAGAGGACGGATGGTCCAACGCCATACGGCGCGGGGGGTTCCACAGGGGTCGGCCTTGGGCCCGCTCCTGTGGAACATGGGCTACGACTGGGTGCTCCGCGGCGCGCTCCCTTCTGGAGCGCGCCTCATCTGCTACGCGGACGACACCCTAGTCGTAGCCCAGGGGGGGGAATTCAACGAATTGGTGCGCCTGACCACGGAGGCCGTGACTCTCGTGGTCGGGCGCATAAGAAGGCTGGGCCTCGAGGTGGCCCTCAACAAGACCGAGGCCTTAATGTTTCACGGGCCTCGGCGGGGGCCACCTCCGGGGGCCCACATTTGTGTGGAGGGCGTCCGGGTCAGGGTGGGGACCAACATGAAGTATCTGGGCCTCACCCTGGACGGACGCTGGCGGTTCGAGCCCCATTTTAAGGGGCTCGGACCGCGCATAGTCAAGGCGGCAGCGGCGCTCGGACGACTCCTCCCCAACACGGGGGGGCCGGGCGCCACCTGCCGCCGCCTCTATATGGGGGTCATACAGTCCATGGCCGCCTACGGGGCACCGTTGTGGGTCGACGCCCTCAGCGCCACAAATATCCGTGCGCTGCGAGCCGCGCAGCGTACTGTGGCGCTGAGGGTGATTCGAGGATACCGTACGGTGTCCTCGGGGGCGGCCATGGTACTGGCTGGCTCCCTTCCCTGGGAGTTAGAGGCGGAGGTGTTGGCCGCCGTATACGAGTATACGGCGGCTAAAAAGCGGATGGGGGAGCCTCTGGCTCCCAGGGAAATAGAGGTTAAAAGAAGAGAAGAGAGGGGGAGAAAGATGGAGAGGTGGAGGCAGGACCTGGCGGACGCGGAGTTCGGTAGATATAGTATCGACGCCGTCCGCCCGGTCCTGCCGGATTGGTGCAACCGACGATGGGGCTCCCTGACGTTCCGTCTGGTGCAGGTGCTGACCGGGCACGGGTGCTTCGGTTGGTACCTGCACCGGATAGCGCGCAGGGAGCCGACCGCCGTATGCCATCAGTGCGGCGTTGAACCGGACACCGCGCAGCACACTCTGTCTGAGTGTGCTGCGTGGGAGGAGCAACGTCGCACTCTGGCTGCGGCGGTAGGGCAAGATCTCTCACTGCCGAGCGTGGTTGCGGCCATGGAGACGACCTCCTCGCAGAAGGAGGCGGCGGAGAGGGTCCGTGAGCAAGACCCTCAAAGTGGCCGTCTCCGCCAACGGAGGACGGGCAGGAGGAGGCGTCAGTTTGACCGCCTCCTCCCACTGTAGCCGGACCGGGGAAGATGGGTCGGGGGGCCCATCTTTCCATTGCACAGGTCCGGCGGACGGAGGAGACGGCCGGTGTGTACCCGGCTGTCTCCTAACAAGACGAGGCCCGGTGGCGGCGATTTCGCTGCTGGGCCAACCGATGGGGCGGCACGATGAAGTCTATAGAGATCTCGTGCCGCCCCAACTATAGCGGCAGACGTACACCGTGGGGTTTTAGTCCGTGCGAGTCGGACATAACTCACCCTCTCCCCCGAGAGGGTGGTGTATCCATAAGGGATTTCCCCACGTAAAAAAAAAAAAAAAAAAAAAAAAGCTCAGATAGGTCGCGAATTGCATGTATCAGGCAACAGCCAAAGCCGAGGTGTGCCGCGCATCCTTGAGTTAGTTGTCAAAATATAATCGGCTGAG